>JZKD02S2232435.1:400160-412832 GCA_000966675.3 Picea glauca | reverse complement strand
TCTTTAAATGAGAAAGCACGTGAGAAACTTGTGGAGACTTGTGTATTCATTTCTCCATTGATTGAGAAATAAACAATACCATTTCCGCCTATTCCATATTCCTCTTTGTATGTGTGTGTTATCTATTCATATTTGTTGTATTCACTTCTCTATTTCTTTATTCATTAACATTGATGTTTATAGACTCAGTTCCATCAATAAAATGCAATTAATCATCCAAATCATGTGGTGAAATGACCACTAGTTTAATACAACCACCATACCTCTTAGGAGTTCTAACATGTAAGAATGCTTCCACTCTTATTCTAATCACAAAATACCTAGAGCAGTAGATTTCTTTTCCAATCACATATTGATTCAATATTAGGCCTTCTTGCCTCTCTCAAACTCTCCTAGTAATACGAGACAACAACCAATAGTCATGCAAGGACAAACCTTCTCACGAGTGTGTTCTCTTCTTTTCCCCTTTCCCCCATAGTGTCTCGCTCTGATCCTATGCTATTTAAAAGACACATAGTGTTTTACACGAAGTATCAATCCAAATTCCTAATCTATGCTTTAGTACCAGCTTTAATTTTCAGGACTTCGAATCAAGCCAATTTGGAAACATTTTGGGAATCCACGATGTAATATTGCTAAATATTCCATTACACGCAATGTGGGTGTGATCCCTTCAGGAGTCGAGCAACACAATTATCACAATAGACATTGCTTGTAACAACAAAAAACAACGGTTAAGTATGGCTACCGTGAGAAACACCCAATAAGGCCGGGAGGCAAATCATACCGTAGAATGTTGAAAGGTTACCCATTTGTCTGACACTTGCTATCTTCAAAAGATGAAAAAAGTGATCTAATTTTCATTTCATAAACTCATCAATTCATGTTTTTAAAAATGACAGAATTTATGAAAACTTAGTGATCAAATGACAACTATGGCCATTGTTATTCACGAAATTATCATTATTATTTAAGAAAAACCACATGAAACCAAATTACTTACTCGGTACTCCTATTTCATATAGAGTAAAGGTTCACTCTTACATCTTGGACCATTAACACATTTCTTTAAATCAATCAAAAAACAATTTTCAATAAATAAATAAATAAATTAATAAAAAAAAAAAAAAACAGTTTTAAATCAAATAGCATAACTACCAATGTGCAACCATCCATTTACAATTTAACCTCTTTTTTGTTGTTCACACTCCTGTCCAATTCTTTTATTTTTTATCCCACGTTACTTATCTCTTCGTTAATATTAATATTTAACTCAGCGGGAATAATTTCTCAATATATTTAATAATCATAATAGTAAACTTGCTGAATACATTCATAGATGCCTATGCGGGAATAAGCGAGGACTAAAATAAAACTAGAAATATTGAACTAAAAATTCTTTAATCATAGTGCATTGCAGTTCGAGACTCAATTTTTGTCCACACTTATCTCCAACACATTGAACGAAAAGTTTCTTTATTAATTTATCTCCAACACCTTGTAATAAAAATATTCTTTACTCATAGTGCATTGCAGTTCAAAACCTTTTGTCCATGTTTGGGTTGAAAACGGCTGGGCCGTTGCTGAGATTTCACAGCCTTTTACTTCTGTTTGGATCTACAGATGAACCCTTGCATACGGTTGATATTTTTTTATTTTACCCATTGCTTTTGAGTGTTCCAATTCCTGTAACATTTTTCTAATTTTTTAATGGATGTTCTCTGGTTTTCTTCTATCTGTCATTGCATTTGTTTTTCTTAATATAAATAGGATAGGCTGTCTTTTAGATATGTTAAGTTGGAATGCCAGAGTTTTAGATTTTTTTGAAAACCTCCCAAAAAAACACCACCATCCCACATAACAAATCTAACTTTGGATAGGCTGTCTTTTAGATATGTTAAGTTGGAATGCCAGAGTTTTAGATTTTTTTTGAAAACCTTCCCAAAAAAACACCACCATCCCACATAACAAATCTAACTTACGCTATTCATATTCCGAAAACATGACCAGACTAAAGCCATAAAATGTCCATGAAATTAAAAAAATGCTACGAGAACTTGAAAAGCTGTAAAAGCCGGCTTACCCCAGAACACATTTCAGAAGCAAAGCAAGCGAGACTCTCTGTGTAGATCCAGACTGGAGTTGGTAACAATCTGGAGAATCTCAGTAACAGCGGAGTTGAAAATGATAAACGAGCAATCGCATAATCTGTCACTCTGCGTAAGTATTCCTTGAGAAACTTCTTCACTCACTACACACACCCTCAAGCAATATGCCCCATGATCGAACATATCAATACTTAAGTCTCTCCAAAAATCTCAGAGCGCCCTTCACAAAATCAATCAATGGACAGATTCACAAATGTCAAATAAATGATCATATAACGTTCTGCTAAATCCAGTGTCTCACACATGGCGGGCATATTTGCCGAACATTACTTTAACCGATCCATTGACACCATATAAACAAATAAAGACGACAGATAGCGGACAATGAGTGCGCACACTAAAGGTTGAAGGTGGGTCTCCGCTCGTTCCTGAATCAAATCCCGACGCGTCGTTCATATATTCCTCTATGAACGAGACTCTAGGGTTTAGTGGTGGTGGGAAGTTCATATTCAATAGTCATGCTTTCAAGGTTAAAGTGGAACTTCCTCTAAATTGCCTAAAAGAAATGGAGGAGGCTATAGGGCTTGGTGGGAAGCTCATATTTAGTAGTCACGCTTTCAAGGTCAAGGTGGAATTGTCTTTAGATGGCCTAAAAGAATAAGTTCCTTCTTGAGATTTTTTCTTATTAGATTGGGTAAAAGAACAAGTTTCTTTTTGAGATTTTCTCCTATTCTACCTGAAATTGATTTACTCTTAAATCTTAAATGAGTTCTTGGTTTCTTGGAGAACACTTATTTTTTATGTCAATTTTCATGTGGATCTATTTGATAAAAGAAATAGGTTTTTCCCTAGTTCTTGGTTTCTCGGAGAACACTTATTTTTTAAGTCAATTTTCATGTGGATTATTTTTTAAGTCAATTTTCATGTGGATCTATTTGATAAAAGATATAGGTTTTTCCACACTTGAGATAAATTCAATCATCCGAACTTGAAAGTGGAACTTCCTCTAGATTGTTTCAAGATCAAAGTGCTCTAGATGGCCTAAAAGAACAAGTTCCTTCTTGAGATTTTCTCTTATTAGATTAGGTAAAAGAACAAGTTTCTTCTTGAGATTTTCTCCTATTCTACTTGAAATTGATTTACTCTTAAATCTTAAATAAGTTCTTGGTTTCTTGGAGAACACCTATTTTTTATGTCAATTTTCATGTCGATCTATTTAATAAAAGATATGGGATTCTCCATACTTGAGATAAATTCAATCATCCCAAAGAAATTAGGATAAAGTATAATTTTAACGTTGAATTTCTTATTAGGGTCATTGAGAGTGTGAGAATTATCAATTACAAGGGGATTATAGTTATGTTGTTATAGCTTTGGATTATCAATCACAAGGGGCTTATAGTTATGGTTTTATAGCTTTAGGTGTCTCTGTATATATATTAGAAAACCACAAATAATGATATTTATATAAGTGTTTATTTTCCTTTGTTTGATGACAAGGATCTTGGATTCAATCTTTGGACTTCACTCCTAATATTTAATGCATTGAATAGATGTGCATATTACAAAAATTTTCTATCTCATGACATGGACAATACAATGAAAAAAACTCTTCACTATTTCAAATAGAACTAATTGTTGGGTCTACACAAAGAATACCTTTCCAAAAAAATTAATTAGTAGCATGAAATATGAAGAATACTTGAAATATATAAAGCAACACATTGTTTTGAAACTTTAACATAGTTGAAACTATATGTATAATAATCTCAATGGACCTCTACTAAACCTATAACTGAGATAATTCATAATCATTACTACCATAAGAAAAAATGTTCCCAGAGGAAGATCTTAGTTAGTATTTAGAAATATACTTGGACATTTTTTTCACCCGAAGTAGGAAATGCACCTAGTAAACAAACTAAAATTTCACCCTTTTGGTCAAGATCACTCAAACCTTCAAATGTTCACTTTGAATAGGTCAATGTTGTGAATCCCAAACAATTCAAGGAAAACAAAACAATTACCAAGTTTATATCTTAAAGAAATGTCAAATAACACATATTAATGTGTACAAATATATGTTTGGAGAAAACATAAATATCCTTCATGGATCTAATAAGAAATTTAGAAAAAGAACTACATTTGGCTATGTGGGCACATTTTACGATGTTGTAGACTCCTTTATTTGAATAAATAATTTCAATAAATCATTATTTAACAACCGTAAAGAATAGATTGGATCTCATAACTTATGTTTTTTTCATAATGCTCTATGTAGCTACTTTTTTTCATAGTGGTCAAGGTATCTACCATAGGTATTGCATAGAGGTGGTGTTTGAACCATGCAAATAGTGGTTATGTATCTACTTATTTTCATAGTGGTCAAGGTATCTACCATAGGTATTGCACAAAGGTGGTGTGTGAACCATGCAATAAGTTTTATTTCTTGTGTCTTAGTAAATCTTGTTTTGCATCCTTGTCATAGTTTCTACTAATCCTCATTTAACATACTACCCTTTCTCAAGGTAGAAAATATTATTTTTCAACCTCACCATAGTTTCTATATATCCCCTTCTCATGGCTATAGAACCTCATTCTCATGGTTATCAATGATAATTTGGCTTTGTAGTTGCTACTAAAGCTGTAGTCTCTAGTCTCATTTCACTTTGCTCTATATTCCTACCAAATTTGTAGTCTATGGTTTTATTGTTTGTTGCATAAGTCATCATAAAGATATTGAATAAATCCATCTCCATCACATCCAATGTCTTTGTATATTTCACTATTAGATATTATGGACATGATTATTTTTACTCACTCTTATGGTATGTGATTTTCAACTGTGATCTTTTATATCGTCACTTGGATAGAAATGGTTAAATTTTCAGTCTTTGAGTTAAATTGTTAGAAAATATGTCATGATGTCCTATGTAGATGGTGCATGTATATTGTTGATGGAATGGATGAGGTATGAGCACAATTTTCTAATGTGGATCACGATACTCATTCATTCATGCATATTAATATAACTATGGAAATAAATTCCACTAATCGTATGTCATAATAAAGTGAATTATTTCTTTTTGTTAAGTAATAAATGTTCCATATAGAGTTGAAGATAAAACATATTCTCTTTTTTCATAATCCATAAGATTATGCATGACAATTATATTTAGTTTTTTAATGGGTTTTTCCAATGAAAGCTTATGATATAACCATGTTGACCTATGATTTTCCCTATACCTCAAAAAATGTATCACATAGTGTTCAAACACCTCCAAAAATGTATATCACAATATTAGATCATCATTGTCACATAGTGCTCAAATGTTCCAAGGCATTCTTCTAGGTGTAGACCGTGTTTCATATCTTTCAAAGATTCATATACAAATGCCTAAAAGAAAATGCCTAAAAGAATGAATCTTGATGGATGGATGGATGATAACAGTGTGTAACCTTTCATGCATAATTATTTTGTTTCCATTGTATAAGGAGTATTTTTTCATGACTATTTTTAATAAGAATAAGACGAAAGAAGGGATCTACACGTAAATATTAAAATATGTATAGCTTATCAAATGAAAATAAAGTTGGATAAATGTTTAATAAAATTGATGGAGTTGTGTAAAAAATGGTGAAAATATTTTTTTTACCGTACGCATAGCATGCTTATGTGTAATTGACGAAAATAGGTCTTCTATGATTTTCATCAAAAACTTGATAAAACCCAAACCCTTCTTCAATAATGTAACTATACTTGGCCATTATATGGAACTATGTTTTGATAATATTTAGGAAGGAAAAGAATTATTTGGGTCATATTTTAAGGCGTGTTGAATCACAATGCCACAAATATGAGGGTATAATATATTATGTTTTGATCATATTTAGGAAGGAAAATAATTATTTGGGTCATATTTTAAGGCGTGCGTGTTGAATCACAATGCCACAAATATGAGGGTATAATATATTATGTTTTGATCATATTTAGGAAGGAAAATAATTATTTGGGTCATATTTTAAGGCGTGTTGAATCCACAATGCTACAAATATTAGGTATAATATATTAAGTATAATATATTAGGGTATAATATAAAAGATTTTGAGGGAACAATTGTAGTTGAATGATGAGTAAAAAAAAAGTTGGTGATAAAGTTAATTCATTTATGCAACAAGATCTTAATAATGGAAATGATTTATCATAAATGGCTATTTTCTATTAAATAGTTATTAAAATAACTATCATGTATTCAATATCTATGTTGATAAAAAAAAGAGATTTACAAATATTAATGAATGAAATTGGATCTAATAAAGAAAAGAAGAAGAACATTATCATATATATCTTTAATTTTTTAAGAAATGATGTTTTGTTATTCAACATTATTAGTATTTAAAGTATTTAAATAGTGTTCATGTTCTCCATCCATTACCAGATTGCATTCATCTCCTAAAGATTTTACATGTCTAATTTTGTTGTAATTTATGTCTAACTATAACTTATGTCTCACTATGATTATTTAATTTGGCAACACTTATAAATGATTTTTGTATATAGAATAATACTAGTGAGGTTCATTATGCATGTTTCAAAATATAAAACTTAATATAGCTTGGTGTAATTCCTAATTATTATGTCAAAATTATAATTTCCAAATTAGTGTGGATGATACATAATTATAATATAATTGGTATTATTTATTATTATGATTGAGAGGTTATGTTATGAAATGAATAATTGATTAAACAAGGTATAAGAAAACAATCATTATAGAGGCAAGCATTGTTCATCAACAAAAAAAACTTAGGATAACAACTAAATATGTAAGATGGTGAAAACATAGAAGCAAGTAATTCATAATGGCTCAATAAAAGAATCTATTGTTTTACATATGGTGAAAATATAGGAGAATACTATGAAAATATTAAATGGGAATACTTGAACTATATAAGTAGTAGTTGTGTTGGAAACAACACATAAGGTGGTCAATGCTCTTGCAACAACAAAATTTAATTTTACATAAGGAACAAAAAAATTAAAATCAATTAAGTGATACATTGTGTATTCAACCATATTTAACATTATCTCATTAATATTAAATGTAGTAGATTCCAAGATACATTCTTGCTCGAGATTCTCTTGGTTTTAATAATAGTTTATTCTCTATTGAACAATGTCGACCTCCCGCCCCTTACACAACTCTTAATTCTCCATACCCCATACCCAATATATTTATTATAAAATAATTAAAATCAAATTAACACAGTAAAACATATAATATTGCATAAGATGTATAAAGAAAAATCATTTTATAAGATATTGTACTAATAAAGTTAAGTAGGGGTGATTTTAAGGATGGGAATTTATTTTAAAATGTAGAAACCTTGGCGAATCTTACTAATCCTTCATATGCCAACTATAAATGTTTGGCGATATTTTTGTAAAAATATTAAAATTTATAAGGATTTTATATATTTTTTATAAAATTTTGGCGATTTTTAAGGTAAAATAATTTTATCCTATAGAATTTGGGCAAATAATTTTTAAAATAGCAAATCTCGTTTTTGGAAAAACCATGGAAAATTAGCCCATGAGCGAAATTTAGCCCCTAAAATCATCCATGAAGTTAAGCATTACAATATTTTTTCATATCTAATCTAGTACTATTATATATAATCACTTGCAATTCTATTTTCTATTTTAAAAATAATTCATGTGGAATGCTCATTAGTTCATCCTCATCTCCATTTCATGGATGTTATTCATCTCTTGATTCAAATTACCTATTGAAACATAGTGCATGTATTATGTTAAAGATAGGCTATCAAGAACATATCGGCCATCAAGAATGGATATTGATTATAAAAATATGTAAAATATGTATAGTTATTAAAATTTATTCATTATTAGTCTATTTAATAATTCAATGTAAATATTATTACAATTTTTGTTACTTGATGGACTAGTAGAGAACAAGGTTTGGGAAATATATTCCTTGTTTCCTAATATTTGTATTTACAATGTTTTGTTCTAAAACAACAAAAATCTACAAGTATACCAAATTCATTATAAGTTATAAATATACTCATAACTATAATAATGGTAAACTCATGCTATTATCATGGGGCTTCTATCCATTTCCAAGATCTCCATCACCCATGTTCTCTGGTATTAAAAATATTAAGACAATAATTTTAAAAAAATAATAAACCATGAGTAATATTACATTTAATCCAAATTCAAAATAAAATAAAAAAATATTGTTTAACTCAACATTCACCGTAGGAGTTTGTGAATTTCCCCTACCTTCCTTACATTCAACCATAGCTTGAAACTTGAACTTGAATGTTAGCTTCATTTCTTCTTTGGTGGGAACTCATTTATACACCTCCAATATTTGAGACTACAAAAAGCCTTAAGGTTATAGCATGCCCCTCTAATTCGAATTAATCAAATGAATCTTTTTCTCTTCTCCTATGTTATGAACACCGAAATAAAATTTTAACTATTGCTAATAGTAATTCAACTTAATAGCTTCAATCTCAAATTTTTAGGGTTTGATGTACACTTTCACTTCCATTTTAATACATATTGTGAAGAAGGGATTCGAATAAAGCATGTTCTCCATATTTCTCATCCATTCCAACTTTCATGTTAGATCCACCATTGTCCCCAAAAGGTACAAAATATTCTCTAGAACCACCATGAGGAGGGTCACGTTGTGAGAGATATCAATGACTTCTTCCATATTCAAAACTATATCCTCTACCTCATCCTAAGGTTTTTTTATATCTTGACTCATTTGTGATGGATAGGATTTTCATACTTCCTTCTTAAGCCAATTCCTAGATAACACAACTTCCTATAAAACCCCAAATAAAAATTATTTGATACCAATATGGTTTGTAAATTGTTGTGAGTATTCAATTGAAATGGTATATCAAAATGAATGTTACAATATTATATAATCTTTTATTATGTAGTTTATTACCTTAGATCTTATATTTAATATTACTACAATACCACTCAAAATTATGGAAATAATTGAAACTGAAACGAAATAAATAGGAAAATGAACACACCATCCACACAAAAGAACAAGTGATGTGAACTACGAAACCTAATAAGGGATAAAACCCATATAGAAGGTGAGGTCTATGCTCTGTGTTTCTTTTCTTAGTTATGAAATTCGTGTACAAAGAAAGTGTCACTCATTATGGACTTACCATTGATATTGTGGCCTAAATGGCCACTACAAAATGTTTAATATCCTCTATTATGATTCAATATCCCACTCATATATTCTTTTCTCAACTATGGAATATTAAAAATACCAAAACAATGGAATCCCTTCATTTTCTAGTGGCCCAATATTTAACATTGTCTAATAATTGTCTAGGGTTAGGGTTAGGGTTAGGGTTTTTGCATGCCTCAACCCTAAATTAGTGCTATGGATTTTTACCCTATTGATTTTTTTTTTAAATTACAAACATGACTATCCCCACATGTGTGAGTAATGGTGGTTGATGTGGCATCCATGCAAGGTAGGCCAACTTGTGGGAGGCATACATTTTGCAGAAAAATTATGATTGAGGTTTTCTTCAGATAGTTGGAAATATTTAGTTGTGTAGAAAAATGTCAAGGTGATAGGACCTATTATTACAAATATTTTACCCCAAAAAGTGTCATTAATTCCTCAAATAGGATCTGGAAGTTTTTGGAACCTATATCACCAAACTAGGACCTACCCCTAAAATGGGCCTTGCAACATTGTTCCTCCAATATTTTAACCCAAAAATTACCAAGATAGATGAAGTTTCTTGTAATGCTCCATCCCAGGTCATCTCTTGCACAAAATACTTAAGCTAAAGGTGACTCCTAAGTTTTTTTATTTGTCTTTTGAAGTTGATAATTGTAGTTTCTACAAATATTATTACTTCCCTTGACCTATTGACATTGATGCTTGTGCCAAGTATATCCATCATTGGATGGTATCCATACAATAGAAATACGTGGAACCCAAACTAGGTATCATGTGATGTATTGGGTATGTGATATTCTCACAACTTTCTTAGTTTTTGATTGATGTGTGAAGTCCACATCATGGGGAGTGGTAGTGGAAACATTGAAACTATTACAATTAGAAGAGGGAATGATAGTAGATGATGTGGGATGAATGGATATTGCTAATAAGACTGTGGATGTTTGAAATGGAATTAGTACTTCAACTTGAGGTGGGGAAAGAACTAGCTTGGGAGTCTTGTTAGAAGGAATATATGGAGGAGGAGGAGACCGTGATTGAGTTAACTGTTGAACACGAGCTATTCTAGCAATGGGAGATTTATGTTGTGTACGTATGTGATGGAGAATATAAATGGATTGAATAGTGTACAGAGTAAATATAAAGGCACGAGAAATGATTAACATTAGGGTAGGTTATGTTGAATGAGCTATGTGAACATAGTGAGTGGTGGTTGCATGGTCACAACGTGTCCTAGTTTTGTTAGCAGGGTTGGATACTTTGTGCTGCAAGGTGTGGAAATATACCACCAAATGGGAGTTTGTATTATGGAAATGGCACCATTGTTGACTGAAATATAAGGTTGGTTCTAGAAAAAGAATGAAGATGAGGGAATTTGTTCTCATGGAAATTTAGGTTTATAGTTACCTATTTGGAAGGAAGGAAGATAGGTCTGTTGTGTAAGTCTATGTTACACTACTAGAGAATGGAGTAAGGCATGATCGAGGGTGTTACTCCCACAATAGGCCACTTCTTATTAAAAGGAAAGGAGAAAACTAAAACTAAACTTAATAACGAGAACCTCTAGAAAATTAAAACTAAACTTAATAATGATAACCTCTTTATAGTCATGGATTTGGAGGTGGATCCAAAGTTGAGTGAAGATTTCAATATACTGATGTACGCTTTGATTGGGATATTGAAAAAGTTGCAACCATTGGCACATAAAGTATTATATTAACTATACACAAGAGGTTAAAATTTATGTGAATGTCATAGTAGAAAGCATGTGAAGTCTTAATTCACTCCAAAAGTGGTTTGGAAGTGTGGGTTGTAGTTAATTACCAGTTATATTTCCACCATGTTAGAGTTATACCTTTTCGATATAATTATATGATATAGAGGAACTGAGATCTGATGATGCCTATGAAAATATTGAAGTATCCATTTAAGCTATATATCCAGAAGTCCATAATGTTTTGTTACATCTTTTCACAACTTTTTGGTAGAGATATGAATGTGTCTAGCTATAAAAAGGTGGTGGGAGTGTATGTGTGTGCAAGTAGTATCTCGATGAGGGAAAGAGAAATCTAGGTTGAGGGAGAAAATTAAATTTTTGTGGTACAAAATTTATGATCTTGGATCATGGCCTATTCATACTAGTCTACACACTATAATCTTTCCAGCAGTACAAAAATAACCTCAATCAATGTTTGTATGCATAAGTTATGTCTTCAAGAAGCTAACCTACCATGTTGACCACCGTAGTAATGAGTGGATTTCATGTCAACCCCATTACTCACAAAAATGGGGCTAGTTAGATATGGATTGTCAAGAATATGTCGAAGATTAAAAAACCATAACACTAATTGAGGGTTGAGGCATGTAAAAACCCTAACCCTATATGACTATCACACTATTTCAAATATTGGGCCACTAGGAAGAGAAGGGGTTTCTTTTTTGCGGTATTGTTATTGTTCCATAGTTGAGTATAGCATATAGGAGTGGGGATATATAAGCATAATAGAGTATGTAGAATATTCTGTGGTAGTAATTTAGTGCATGGTTTCCATGGAAACTCCATAGTGATTGCTCCTTTATTTGTACTTTCAATTTATAAGAAAGAAAAATACAACAGAGTATAGGCCTCACCTTCTATATAGGTTTTCTCTTGTATTAGGTTTCCTAGGTCATATCCGATGTTCATTTTTTTGATGGGGTGTTCATTTTCTTGTTTCTTTTCATTTTGGTTTCACTTCGTTCCATTTGATCACTACACTAGTAATATTAAACCTAAGGTATAAGGTAATAAACTACATAATAAAATATTTTTATGGTGAGTGCAAGAAGTTGGTGGATGATAAAGTGGAAACAAAGTTAGAAGGAACGTGCAGTCATAGAAATGAATGCGTGTTTCTATAAACATGCACATGTTCATGATGTGATAGGTTCAGAAAAACTTGAACCTCCAATCATCAAGCCACGTAGGCACAATCCCAAGAACGCATGTGTGTTCTCAAGAACGCACACACGTTATTGAGAAACATGTGTACAAGAACATGTGTGTGTTCCTTAAAACAATTGAGATAAAATAATGTGCACGGGATTTAGGAACGCACACATGTTCCTAAAGCATGCATGTGTTATTAGGAACATGAATGTGAATACATTCCTCTTAACATGAAATATCTCTCTATCCCCTCACTCCCTCTCTCTCTCTTTCCCTCTTGCTCTCTCTCTGCCCCCATCTCCCTACCTCCATCTATATTCCTCTCTCTCTCTCTCCAACTTCTCTCTCCCTCTCTCTCACCTAGTGCCTC
>JZKD02S2232435.1:358869-371745 GCA_000966675.3 Picea glauca | reverse complement strand
TATGTAGAATAATTTCTTCTCACCACACTTATGTCCCTTATTGTACTTGTTGTCACAATTAAAGCATAAACCTTTTTCTTTTCTTTCCTCCAATTGTTGAGGTGTCAACCTTCTAAGTTGAGGCATTTTAGAAGAAGGAGCATTGTTCTCTCTATAGATGTTAGGATTGGTCCTTCTTGTAGCCATAGCCATATTTTTACTTTCAGCATTTCTTGCCACCTTAAATTCATTCTCTAATGATTTTGGTTCCCAAAGGCGAACCTCATGTTGAATGTTATCCTTTAAAGTTCCGATGAATACATCAATCAAGTGCTCATATGGAATATCTGTTACCTTTATATTCAATCTTTGGAAGTTCTCAATGTGCTCGGTAACTGAACCCTTTTTCTTAAGATTTATCAATTGGCTAAAGAAGGTATTGCTCCTTATATCCTCATAGTGTGTTATCATTTCTTCCGTGAAAATTGTCCAAGTTACGAGTGATTTTCGAGAACAAAGCCATCGATACCATACAAATTAATTGGGTTCTAAATATAACGAAGAAATTTGTACCTTTTGTGTATGTGGCACATTATGTAGATCAAAGAATTGCTCCATCTGAAATATCCATGTGATTGGGTCCTTGCCATCAAACTTCCTCATATCAATCTTAGGAACGTGGTTGGTCTTCAATCCAAAGTTGGAGTTTCTCCATTCTTCATTCACCTTCCTTGTGTCCTCATCATGAATTTCATGAGATGCATTTTCACTTTCAGGTGTTTTCTCTGTTACGAAATTTTTCAATACTTCCATGATCTACTCTTTTAAACCATCCATCTTTGCCTCCAACTTAGCTTCCATCTCTTGTAGTTCATATTTTGTTACTATCTTCTTTTGTAAATCAGTTATGTCCCTACGCATTTCTTAACCTTCATCAAGAGTCCAAGTAGGATTTTCTAGAGACTTATTTGTTGTAGAAGTTCCCTTTTTGGGTGGCATGTTGGCCAAGTATCACTTTTGAACCTTGATTTCGAGGTGGTTCTGCTAAACAATATTTCTTTTGTTGTATCTCCCATGTTTCGGCCCTTCTGAGTATGCAAATTTATTTTATGTAGTTCTCTGATATTGCTTCTCTTTATTTCCATAGGTCTGATCAAAATTGGATGTGCCAAGTGAAATTTACAATAACTTCCCCACAACTTGCTGATTTTTTCCTTTCCCAGAGATCTCACTTGTATGGCATGCCCCGCACAAAATAATTGATATGAAATTCTGAAACTCGTACCAGCAATACTATAGACTACCCAATATCCAATGAAACCAATCCCACTCAATTTGGATACTCTAGGAAGAAGTTATGATTTTTTTACCGGGAACACCTTCTTGAGACTAGTCAATAGGACTAGTCAGATACCCTATATTCCACAGGGTGTATCTACAAATGTAAGATGACCCAGAAGATGAATTTTTTTACCACAGATACCTTACTAATTTGTGTGAATATCCTTTGGATTTCAGGGTCTCAAACATTACAGAAATGTTTTTATAGAAAAAATTCCACAATGACTCAGTTCATGATGATTCCATAACCCTATCTTGCACAAGTTGTATCTCTAAAAGTATAAGGACTCAGGATCTAAAATTTTAACCCAACGTTCCTTGATCCGTCTACTAAATTTCCTCCAAGACGTTCCTTTTGAAATTTTGTAGCAAAAATATTATATCGAAAATTCCAAGGTGTCTCAAATGTAGCAGCGAAACCCCAAGACCTTGAGCTCTGATACCATATGTTAAGAACCAAATATCAATATAGCATAGAAAAACCTCAGAATAAGTAATCAATGCCTTGAAAAAGAGATAATTTCAGATAATAATCCTCTTCAAGGGGGCAACATCCTTTTACCCCACACAAATTTTCAAGTACAAGATGATTCCAAATGAATGTCTCCTTGGTATATATAGGAGACTAGGAGGTATAATTACAACTAATGGAATAAAGTCGACATAAATAACATTACTAATGTAATATGCCCCAATTAAGGGGTAATGAGCCAATATTAGGTCTTAACAAGGTACCAAGAATTAACTTAAACAACAAGTGATTAAGTGGAATAGATAATAGACTGGTTGAATAGCTAATGGATGAGTTGACCAAGGTGTAAGAAAGTCAACCAACCAATGAAAATTCAACTAGGGAATAAAGAAGTTAACTAGGAATTAGCAAGTCGACCAACTAAGTTTAGTAGGGCATAAACGGATTGACTGGGTAATGGCAAGTCGACCCACTATGTGTCTATTAGATCAAATAAGAGGAATATACTAGAGATAAATTCTAGTGGACTAACAGGTGAATTCGGTAGAAAAAAAAAGGAAAGGAAGTCCAGGTGGAATGAGTTGATGAGTAGTGAAGGAAACTTCTCAACAGACGAATTTGGTTTACCAATAATGAAGAAAAATGGTTAAAGCATGAATTGAGTAACCAAAAGTGAACAAAAACATTGTCTATGGCTTGTGGGATATGGAAAAATTCCCAAGAAGCACTAGAATGCAGATTATGGTCTATATAGGACGCATGGGAAAAGGAAAAAATACCAACAATGATGAAAATGTTATATACATCTTCTAGAAAATGTGTGGACACCATCCAACAACAAAGTTGACCTCGGGAGACAAAGACAAATTTCCCAAACATCTCCTAAAAACTAAATCATAAACTTTCAAGTAAATAGAAACAACTATGGAGTGGGAATCGTTGATTTCCCAACTCTATAATTAATCAATGATGGATAAAAGAGAGTTATTGATATGGGTATTCTCCATTAAACTACTTTATTATATAGAGAAACCCCCCACACAACATAATACTAAACACTTAATACATTAACTACCTAACAAAGGTAATTCACCTACATAACAACCAATAAAATGAAACTACCGACTTAATAAGCCACCAAATGAACTAGCATAGCATCATACTCAATATATGAAAATAAAAAACACACATTCAGATATGCTTTACCATGGAAGTACAAATGGGAAAACCAACATTCAATTGGTTTCATCCAGGATATTTATTATGCAGTAATGTGAAAGTTACATGTTCTTTAGTTCATTTCTATGATCCTTGATGAACTTTGGGCCACCTCCTACTGCATCCAAAGCTAAGGAACCCATCATCCCTCATGGGAAAATGGGATATATGAGACAACATTAGCTGTGGGTATATCTAGAATGTTAGGTGTCCCCAATGCTTCAACTTCTACCGATCTTGTTTTTCCTCCTCTTTCTTTTTCCTTTTCTACCATCATAAAAGGATCGCATGAGAATCTTATGTTTTCTTAATACATGAATTTTTTTCTATTTTTTTTTTCTATAATAATATAATTCCTAACTTCAGATCTCATGCTTGAATTAATACTACATTTAATATAGGGGTGGACATCAATCGTGATGGAATGGGTCCCTTCACACCAATAAGTTGATCTCCTTCATCAATAATCACCTTGAACATTGCTCATGTTGATCATCCTAAAGCATATGTCAACATCCAATTGTTCATGTTCAGATTTGATTCATATCATACCTCCCCATTAAAAGGGTTTTTGTGATCCAGGTGGATATCGGTGGCCACCCGACTTTTTCGGCTAGCTCAAAACAATTTTCTGGCAATTTTAGCAATTTACTATTTTTAGCAGTTTTTAACTTCCGGGGCCATTTTGAGGGCCCGACTACATGTTTTTCGTGATTTGGTTTCTCAATGGTAGCCAAAGGCAGTATTGAGCCCCCAAAATGAATCTCCTCGATGATACCTTTTCAACGGGCTATCACACACCTAAAATGGAGATTATATCCAAAAGTTACGACCCAGGGAAGTTGATGCACTCACTTACCCAAATGGGGCCCACATGACTTTTGGCGCTTCATCTCCTAGAGTTAGGTTTTTGGATGTCTAGGGTTTTTTCCATTCCTTCTTATTGTAAAAAGGCCTTCAGATCCTCATTGTAATCATATTCTTGCGAATGTGAGTAGCCGTCACATCTCTTCTCAGAGATAAGATGCCATCATTCTATCAAGTCTTTCACTCTGTATTTTACAGTCTTTGTACATTTATTTCATTAATAGAAATTGTGTATTACTGTATATTTGTGTTTATGGTTGCATCTCTGATATATTTCTATTATATTATTGAATATCTGTGATATCTCTGTGCATTTCTTTATTATATCTCCGATCTCATTTCGTGCCAAAAATAATCCAGATCATTTTGTCCCCAAAATATACCAGGGATAGATGAGGGAAATTTCTTGCAATCTTGTTTTTTTCATACCATTTCCCTTTCCTTAGAGTATGTACTTTAATACCAATCTACTGCATTTCTTGACATCCTATACGATTTATCATCTGTTAGGATATTTAGACACTTAGGATTTAGTTAAGATATACTTGGTCTAATGTGTCATTAGGTTAAAGTGTGTTTCGTAGTGTGTTTCTTTAGTATGCATTAGTATGCATTTGTAGTTAGGAAATCCGACTGTCACGATATGTTCCCAACATAGAGGGATTAATAGTTCATATTGTCCTTGATCTTAACGACCATTGATCTGTGGCTTAACATCTGATTGGTCCATGATCTCCATTTAAAGAGAATGGAGGGTCATTTCTCGATGATCGATTGTGAACAACTCTCTTGTAAAATCTCTCTGTAATATTTTTCTTTTGCATTAATAAACTACTCCAAGTTGTCATGTTGGATGGGGTTGTGGATGTTTCCACGTAGGGGTTTTACCATATCCAAACATCGATGTGTTTATATTTGATCTGGTTGTGTAAGTGGTTATTGAAGGTGTTCATCCTTTGTTGGAATACATGTGTTGTCGAACATGGTATCAGAGCATGTTTGAAGACCCACTCCTGTTGTAGATCGAGATAGTGAAACCAATTTGTATCATCTCCATTTTCTATTGTTTCCATACATTTTTGGGCTAAAAGGACTATTCCATTGTGTCCATAGCACTCGTTTCAATCAGGAACACTTCTCATTTCAGTCGAAAAGTTTTTTTTTCCCAAGATACGACCATTTTAGTCAGATATGGAGGTATAAAGCTTGAATACGCATTTTAAAATTTTTTGCAGAGTATTATTTTGGTTTTATTTCGGTTTATATTATTTGTTTCCAGGTTTCTACTCTTTTAGATCTATGTATGCTCTTTTCCCCGTTCCCTGTGCGATCTCGGCAAATCAGAAACAAATTGGAAAAGGTGCATCTTCCGAGTAAGCTAACCGAAATCTAACTTTTGTTGTGATCAAGAAGCATAATTTTTTCTTGTGTGAAAAGAGGTTTTTTTAGCACGCTCTCCAAGGTCATCTTCAACAACAACAACAACCCCAATCCTCTTGCTAAACAATAAAATATGTTTTGCTAGACCATTTGGTTAAAATTTTCCTTATTAAGTAAGAGGTCTTGAGTTCAAGTCTCTCTTTTTCTTACATGTTTTTGAAAATGTTCATGCTCAAATTGTAAAGTGTATTTCACTTCAAGTATAAAAGTGAATCACTGTAAGTAGCTTTAATATTATATTTTAGAGTTATTTATTTTGCATGCAACTTTTCTTTTATAAAGTAACTTCATTGTAAAAGTGATCCCCACTTCTGTTTATAAAAGTGTGTCACTTCATAAATCAACTTACACCACAATGTGGTCCTTTGGTTATCGTTTATGCCTTTTTTAAAAGGGGCATAACTTTCACATATGAAGTCTATTTTTAATGTCGTTTTTTTTTAAACCGCATAATTTTTCGAGATCTTTCCATCCAGATGATTGGTTTAATTTTTAAATCCATAATATATGAATCTTTAATATGGATTCTACAAGTAATCTCTTGCTTACCAGCACCAACTATTTCCAATGAAAATCCCATATGGAGGATTTATTAAGAAGTAAAGGCTTGTACCAAATTACCTTTGGAAACGAAACAAGACCCACTGATGTTGATAAGAAATTAAAATGGGATAATAGGAATGACGAAACACGTGGATTAATCAGAATGTACATCTCTCCTGATTTAAGGTTCCACCTTCAATCAATTGATAAACCCAAAGAAGCTTGGGAAAAGATTGAATTTGTGTTTGGTAAACACAATATTATTTGAGAACAACAGTTATAAAATCAAGTATCTGCTTTAAGTACAAATGATTTTTCTTACATTGAAGACTATCTATCTAAGTTTAAAACACTCAGAACTTTATGTGAATAATGTAAGATAAAGATAGAAGAAGATCGTTCCATCTATCTTATTATTTCTCAGCTAGGTAGTGCATATTCTGTGTTTATATCTACCTTTTATGCCATGCAATAGGCTCTAGGGATAGCTTATCAAAAATCTAGTCTTGATAGCGGTTGTGATTCTTTGATTAGAGAGAAAGATAAGATTGTATAATTTGGAGTGATCATCACTGTAGGTACCTCCAACAAAACCTTAGTTGTCCATCATAAAGATAAAACCAAGAATCCCAAGAAGAAACATCCTCACCACAACAACAAGAAATATAAGGGTCCCAAACCCACTTAGAAAACTTTCTCTTCTAATGGTGACAAAGAAGAAAAATATAAAAGTAAGAAGACTGACAGACATTGCAACTTTTGTGATAAATATGGTCATGATGAGTCCAAATGTTTCAAGAAGATGGAAACTTTAGAAGCAACGATGAAGAAGCACAACATCAATATTGATTCTACTTATTCTTCTTCTTCTCATGGACATGGACTTTATGCTTGTGGTTTCTCCTTCAATACAACTTCTACTACTTCTTCTTATGAGTAGCCTATTGATTTTGGATCATCTTATCATATGGCTAAGGATAGAGACATATTTTTTCTTCTAAATGAATGTAACAACAATACAATATTTGTTGGCGTTGACAGATCTCTTAGTGTTGAAGGATCTGGAATAGTTCAAGTAGAAAAGGATCATTTCAATGATGTATTATGTGTTCCAAGTCTTTCTTGTAACCTTCTATCAGTATATGAAATCACTCATTTAGGTGAAGGTAAAACCATAGAGTTTTCACCTCACCAAGTTGTAATCAAGGATCTAAAAGATCCTAAGAATGTTCTTGCAACTAGAATTGTTGATGATATTACCAGGTTGTACAAGTTTGACAACATTGGGTCATCATATTTTTCATTAGTTTTTGTTGCTCATAGCAATGACTTGAGAAAACTTTGGCATTAGCGGTTTGGTCATCTAAACTATTGCTCATTGCAACAACTATGTAATCAACAAATGGTGATTGGTCTTCCTCTTGTTTCATACAGAGATGGTGTTTGTGTCAGTTGTGTTCTTGGAAAACATCATTGGGTCAGTTTTGAAAAATGTGCCTCTTGGCATGCCTCGGTCCCTTTGCAGCTTGTTCACAATGACTTTTGTGGTCCACTTTATTCTCCTTCTTTTTTGGGCTGCAAGTATTTGTTAACTTTCATTGATGACTTTTCTAGATGTAATTGGGTTTACTTCTTAAAACTTAAGAGAGAATTTTTTGACAAGTTTTTGGCCTACGAGGCCCTTGTAGAAAAGAAATATGGAAATCAAATTCAAAATTTAAGGACAAATAATGGAGGCGAATATGTGAACAATAATTTTACAAGTTACTGCACTACACATGGCATCCAAATGTAGCACACTATTCCATATACACCACAACAAAATGTTGTTGTTGAGAGAAATAATTGCACATTAAAAGAAATGGCTAATTGTATGATCCAATCTAAGGGATTAAGTTTAACGTATTGGGTGGAACCAATCAACTGTGCAAATTATAGAGTAAATTGCACTCCAACAAAGGCTCTTAAAAATACAACATCGGAAGAATCGTCGACTAAAATTTAACCAAATGTAAGTCACTTATGTGTATTTGGAAGTATAGCATGGGATCAAATTTCTCATGAGAAAAGGAAAGCATTGCAGCCTAAAAGTGACAAGTGTATATTTGTTGGTTATTCTGAAGATGTCAAAGGTTATAGACTTCTTCAACCACATTGTAATGAAATTATTATTATAAGAGATGTTAAATTTGATGAAAATCTCTTGGCCCGCGAGCCTAATTCGACGATTGTGCCTTCTTCAGCCTACGAGCTATCTTCGACATTTGTTCCTTCTTTTGTTCCTATTTTGGTTTTTTATTCAAATGATGACAGCGAGGAAGGACATCCACCTCCTCCTGCTAATATTCCTCCAAATGAGTCCTTTGAACCTGAACCAACACCATCTCCACCACTTCCTAGATGGGTTCGTTCAACATGAGAAGCAGCTGGTGATCTTGTCGATGATCCTTCATATTAGTTTCAGATACATTCACAATTTCAGCGATCCTCTTCTCCTTTGGATCAAGCTTCAGAGACTCATGATCCAAAGACATTTTCAGAAGCTTCAGGTCATCCAAATTGGGATAAAACAATGAATGAAGAGTATCATTCTTTAATGGAAAATGATACTTGGTATCTTGTACCTATTCCAAAAGGAAGAAAATTTTTCAGATGTAAATGGATCTATAGAACTAAGTATGCATCAGATGGAAGCATTGAAAGACACAAGGCTTGGTTAGTTTCCAAAGGATTTTCCCAAGTTGAATAAATTTACTATAATCAAACCTTTTCCCTTGTAGCCAAAATGAATTACATTCACCTTATTCTTTACCTTGCTATCTCACATAAATAGGAGGTCCATCAGATGGATGTTAAATCGTCCTTCTTGCACAGAGATTTGCAAGAATAAATCTACATGGAAAAACCTATTGGCTATGTCCATAATGAATCTAGCCTTGTTTCTCTCCTTAATAAATATCTTTATGGTCTTACGAAAGATCCCCGAGATTGGTATGCCAAAATGGACAACTTTCTTATTGACATTGGATTCTCTAGATACCATTATGATCCTAATTTCTATACCAAGAAAGTAGGAAGCCATCTCATACTCCTTTTCCTTTATGTTGATCATATTATCTTTAGTCGTAGTGACTCAAAACTTTTAAAACATGTGAAAACAAGACTTAAGAAGAAATTTAAAATGACAGACTTTGGTTTTCTTCACTATTTCCTTGGCCTCCAAGTTTGCAAACCAATGAAGGAATTTTTCTTTCCCAGTCTAAGTATGCTTGCGACCTTCTTTATTTCTTTCACATGGATGATTGTAAACCAACTGCTTCTCCCTTCTAGTCTGGAGTCAATATTACTACCACATGTACTTATCCCGAAGTTCATGCCACCCTATACCATCAATTAGTTGGTAGCCTCTTATACTTTACTCATACACGTCTTGATCTTTCATTTTTTGTTGGTCTTGTTTCCCAGTATATGAAAAAACCATACGAAACCCAGTGGAAAGAAGCTAAAAGGATACTTCACTATGTCTGTGGTACAGTTCAATTCAAGATACATTATAGTTAAGGGGGGACTCCTTTATTGGTTGGTTTCACTGATTCAAATTGTTCCAGTGACCCCGATGATCGGAAGTCTACTGTAGGTTATGTCTTCAGCCTTGGTTTAGGACCTGTCACTTGGGCCTGTAAGAAACAAGAGGATATTTCACTTTCTTCAGAAGAAGACGAGTATCGAGGAACGATAAATGCAAGTCAAGAAGACTTGTGTCTTTGACATATCCTTTCAGAGTTTGGATTCCAGCAATAGCAGCCAACCAACCTTTGGTGCGACAATCATAGTGCCATCAAATTCTCCAAATACACAGTTCAACATCAATGCATCAAGCACATCAAGATGCACGTGCACTTCATTAGAAATCTCATTCATGATAAAGTTATTAAAGTGTTATTTTTCCCTATAGAAGATCAAGTTGCAGACATTTTCACAAAGTCTCTTACAGAAGCGAAGTTTTCCAAACTTCTATCTATGTTAGGAGTTTAGGAAGTTTTCATTAACGAGGGATAGGCTCTAATGCCTCCTTCCTTCTGCTATTGTGTCACTATTGTAAATATTTCAATCCTATCCCAAGTTTTTCTTAAGGGGGGATGTTATCATATTTAGGCACTTAGGAGTTAGTTAAGATCTACTCGGTCTAATGTGTCGTTAGGTAAAAGTTTGTTTTTAAGTTTGTTTCTTTAGTATGCAATAGTATGCATTTGTAGTTACGAAATTCGATGGTCACAATATGTTCTCGACATAGAGTGATCTGACGATTTATATTCTCCTCTATATTAACAACCATTGAACTATGGCTTAACACCTGATTGGTCCATAATCTCTATTTAAAGAGAATGGAGGGTCATTTTTCGATGATCGATTGTGAGAAACTCTCTTGTAAAATATCTCTGTAATCTTTTTCTTTTGCATTAATAAACTGCTCCAAGTGGCCACGTTGATTTGGGCCATGGATGTTTCTCCATAGGGATTTTACCACGTCATAACATCGGTGTGTTTATCTTTGATCTGGTTGTGTGAGTGGTTACTGAAGGTGTTCGTCCTCTACTGGACTACTTGTGTTGTCTAACATCATCTCCTTGTGTTGTGGAATTGTTTCTTCCTTTGAATATTCTAGAGTGTGCAGTATAAGGTCTTGATTAGTAGGAACACCCTAATGTTCATCTTGATCATCAATCATGGAATATTTGAACAAATTCAAATATTCCATGTTCACCACCAAACTGATATACATAAAAGGAGAAATATTTATCCATAACGAATTTTCATTCACATCATCAATGATTTCAAAGGGTTTGTATATAAGGGGTTTGAGTTTCTTTATTTCTCCTTGAAATCATTATGTATAAAGATATAGACTCACCTTGTCTCCAACACATTATTTTTTATCCTCCCTATGTCAGTCATGGCTATCTATATACAATTGTTGGCTCTTCTTTAGATGCTCTTAAACCCTTAGATGTATTTTTATAATCTTGTCCATGAATAAACTTTCCTTATATTCATCTCCTTGTAGATCTTATTCATGATGTTGCCGTCCATGCATAATAGCAAATGGAAAAGGAAGTGAATAAAAAATAAGTTTCAATCGAAGGCTTATCGGTGGAATAACGGATTGCTATGTTGTAGGAGATTTGAATGTAAACTAGCTTATTGTCCCAAGATTTTGGATGTTTGTGATTATAGCCTCTTAAGAATTGTACCAACGTCTAGTTAAAAACATCCATTTTCTCGTCATTGTGAGGATGGAAAGAAATGGAATAATTCATCTTGGTAATCATTCTTTCCCAAAGTGTTATCCAAAATATAACCAAGAATCATCTATGTCTATTAGATATGATGGAGGTTGGTAGTCTGAAATGTACCCAAACATAGTTGAAGAATATTTTAGTTTCCTCTTTTCTAGATATTATATTATAACATGGAACGAGAAAACACATTTTGTTGAAGCATTCCACTATGAAAAACAAGTATTCATGGGCTGTATGAGTCATAGGAAAATCTCCAACCAACAAATCCCATGGAGATTGTCTCCCAAGGAATGCTTGGTACAAGAAATTTCATGTACAAGATAATTTTCCAATTACTTGTCTTGGTATTGCTAGAAATAACACAACCTATAAAAAAAATTCCACCTTCTCCTACGCCTTTGGTCGATATACATACCTTTGCAAATTGACCACTATCTTTTTTTGCGCCAAAATTCCCAGCAACTATAGAAGTGTGTGCTTCTCTGATCAACTAAACTCTTTTATCCAAAGGTGTACATAGTTTTTCCATATTGTATAGAATCCCATCTTGGAGGTGGTATTATTTTCCTTCCATGGTAGTCACCAAACACTCCTTCATAAACTTGTAGACTCACCTAAAATTTTCACCTCCCTCATAGTCTGGACTTAGAAGTTCATGAGTAAGAGGCTCAGGCTACATTATCAATCCAAGTATGACAATATTTTTCAATGGTGGTCGAGACAACATGTCTTCTAGACTACTCATGGATCCTTTATTGTACTTGATCAATAGATGAAATTTATGTAAGAATCCTAAAAACTTGTGATTCCTCACCTACTACATATTTCTTTGAATTTCCAGGTATTGAATGGATTGGTGATATGTATGTATGATGGTGTATTTTCCCAATAGATATTTCTTCCACTTATTCACTACTTGTAAAACCACAAAGAGATCCTTATCATACATGGGGTATTCAAGTAATACTCCATGAAACAATTATGAATGGTAGTGCACAAGCCTTCCTCCTTGCACAAGTATTGCTTGTATTGAATATCTACTAGCATAAGCTTCTAGCTCAAAAGATCGCTAAAAATTTCACATGGATAAGATTAAAGCATCACTGATTTTCTTATTCAAGTATCTAAATTACATATGTTGTGGTTTACCCCAATTAAATATCTTTCCTTTGGTGGTCAAGGAATGCAATGGAACTGCTATTGTGGATAATTTTATAATAAAATTACTTAGCTACTATATGAAAATATTGACCTATATCATGCTAATGGGATTAGACCATGGCTACAATCTAATTCTAATCCAATCTCAGCTCTCCTCCACTCATCAAGTGTCTAAGATAAATCGAGGAATTATTTCCAAAATAACATTTATACGAGCTGGAAATTAGTTAATTCATTCGTAAGGTATCTAACACCTATGCCACATATAAGAAGTGCTCTTGCCAAATATTGTTGAAGTTTAATATATCATATAGATATAATATAAAAAAAAAATTCAATGCAGAGGCCTAGCATATCATTCATAATTCTCATAGAATTTTTAGGTACATTTAATAAACTGAAATCCATTACTAACGATTCATACAAACCTTCTCGTGTTCTTTGTTGGACACACCTACCACACTTAGAGGGGGGGTGAATGAGTGTGGGGCTCTTTTTCCCAAAAATTCCCTCTTGCACAAAAACTCATCAATTAGCATTCAACATTTATTCATT
>JZKD02S2232435.1:281284-323141 GCA_000966675.3 Picea glauca | reverse complement strand
CATCTGTGTTCGCTTCCAACAGTCGTGTTTCAGCATTCGTGTTGCAACAGTCGTGTTTCAGCATCTGTTCTTCATAAACAATCAATTGCCATCAATGACAACCTTGATCATCTGCGTCATCTCTGTTGTAGCCATATTTCCAATAAAAGGGAGGAATGAACCTCAATAGGGAAGGAATAATCCTTTTGTTAAAGGAGACAAAGGAAAGAAGTTCAATGGAAATGGAAGAAAGGATGCTTCAGTCAAGAAAGAGGTAGAGAAACTCACATGTAAACATTGTTCAAAGGATGGCCATAATGAAGACCATTGTTGGAAACTTCATCCTGAAAAGAGACCCAAAAAGTTCAGCCATAAGGGGAAACCAATGACTACTGCAGCTACACAACATGATTTGGGTTCTAATTCGGGTGATGAAACAATGATTACAGCCATGGATTTTCAAGGTGATGATTCTATTGCAAGTAATAGTTCTTCCAATAGTAGTAGCCTCAATGAAACACAACATGAAAAAGAAATAATAGAGATTTTCCACATAAGGTTTATTTCAAAGCATACCAAGATAGATACTCTTTTTTATACTGGATCTAAAGCAAACCTCATATCTGAAGACATTGTCAAGAAACTAAAATTGGAAAATACTCCACAACCTAAAACATACCCTCTAGGATGGATATGTGACAATGCCAAATTGCATGTGACAAGAAGGTGTAAACGTAGATTTTCCATCACTGCAAACTTTATAAATGAGGTAGCAGTTGATGTTATTCCATTGGATATCTGTGGTATTGTGTTGGGAATCCCATACTTATATGATAGGAGAGTCATCTTTCATCGTCATGAGAACAAGTATCACTTGTTTAAAAATGGAGTTGAGTACATTGTAAGAGAACATACAAAGAAGTGGAATTTGTCACTTATAAATGCTAGACAAATGAAAAGATTAGTCAATGCTAGTAAGAATTTTGTCCTCTTGATGATCAAACCCAAAGACAATCTTGAAAAATAAGATTTCCAAGGTTGTGATGCAAAGTTGAAATCTGATTTATATAAGGTTTTTAACCAATATGATGAGATGTTTCAAGAACCAAAATTATTGCCTCGAAAAAGGGCTATCCAACATGAGGTACAATTGCAGCAAGATTGTCCTCTTCCAAACATTGGTATGTACAGGATGTCAGTCATGGAGAATACTAAAATTAAAAAACAAATCTAAGAGTTTCTTGACAAAGTGGTCATCATTCGAAGCACATAGCCATGTGGTTCACCAATTGTTTTAGTGCCAAAGAAATATGGTACATGGTGCATGTGTGTAGATTTCAGGTCCTTGAACAAGATTATGGTAAATAATCGTTATCCTCTTCCTAGAATTGATGATTAGCTTCATCAATTAAAAGATGCTAAGTATTTTACTAAGTTGGATTTGAGAAGTGGATATCATCAGATTAGGATTGCTGAAGGAGACACTTGGAAGGAAACTTTCAAAACAAAGAAAGGTTTTTTTGAGTGGATGGTAATGCCATTTGGACTTTGTAATGCTCCTGCTACATTCATGAGAGTCATGAATGATGTTTTAAGGCCTTTTCTTGATGATTGTGTGATTGTGTACTTGGATGACATTTTGATCTTTAAAAAATATTGTGAAGAACATGTTATGCATGTAAATCAAGTTTTGGATGTCTTAAAGAAAGAAAATTTAATTTTGAAGATGTATAAATGTGAGTTTGGAAATCCCTCACTTGTTTACTTGGGGCATATTGTTGGAGGAGGAGAACTAAAAATTGATCCTTCCAAGGTCAAAGTCATTTTGGATTGGCCCAAGCCCAACAATGTGACATAGGTAAGAAGCTTTTTGGGAGAAACCCAATATTGGAGAAATTTTATTGCTAACTTCTCTTCAATTGCAACTCCATTACATGCAATGACAAGCATCAATCAATTTTTCCAATGGGGAGGCAAGAAACACAAATAATTTTATGCATTGAAGGAGAAGATCAGTTCATCTCCATTTCTTGCACTTCCTAACTTGAGACAGACATTTGAGATCCAAATAGATGCAAACAATTGTGCAACTAGAGCAGTCTTGTTACAACATGGTAAGCCCATTTGTTTTCATTCTGAAACTTTTAATGGTGCTATGATTAAATATCCTACTTATGATAAGGAGTTGTATGCATTGGTGCAAAGTATGAAAAAATGGAAACATTATTTGTTGGGAAAATAAGATATCATTCACACAGATCATGAACCATTGCAATACTTGCAATCAAAAACAAAGCTACAGCAAGAAAGGCACTTTAGATGGATGAGTTTTCTACAACAATTCCACTTGGTTATAACGTATAAGAAAGGAAATTATAAAAAAGTTGTCGATATGCTTTCTAGGCCTATCGTTAGTGCTTAAGTTATTCTTAAGCATAATTCTACCATGCATGAGAGCTATGTTGAACAATAGGCTTTAGATGTTGATTTCAAAGAGGTTTACGCAACTTTGTGTCATTCTAACCAAGTTGAGGAATTGGATTACCATGTGCATGATAAGATTTTGTATCTTGGCGAGCTATGTATTCCACAGGGTGAAAGATTCAACATCATAAGGGAAGATCATTTTTCTCTTATTGCTAGGAACTTTGGTGTAGGCGGGATAATGGCTAATTTTCAAAGGTATTTTTATTGCCTAAAATGAATGAAAGAGTTTCAATATATGAAAGTGGATGTTCTGTATGTGCTAAAAGAAAGCCTAGCAATAGAAACTTGATTTCTATACTCCACTTTTGGTTCCTTCTCATCCTTGGGAAAGAATTTCCATGGACTTTGTAGGAGATCTACCTATCTCTAAAAAGAATCATGATTATCTTTATGTTATGGTTGACCATTTTAGAAAAATGTGTATTTTGATGCCTTGTAAGAAGCAGGTTACAGCTGAGAAAAGGGAACAAATGTTCTTTCCGCATGTTTGGGTACATTTTGGACTTCCTAAATCCATTATTTCTAATCGATATTCTCAAGTTATTGGGAACTTTTGGTCAACTTTATGGGCACTCATGGACACCAAGATGAAAAAGAGCATAACTTTTTATCCACAAACCGATGGTCAAACAAAAGTGGTTAATAGAACAGTAGTGCATCTTATTCATGGTTATTGTAGTAAGTATCCTAAGATTTTGGATGAGAACCAACACTAAATTCAACATTCTTACAACCAGGCTAAGCACTCTTTGACTCTAACATCTCCATTTGAGGCGTGTTTTCGTTATTTTCCAAAATCTCCTTTAGATTTTATCTTCGGGAAATATATTGCAATTGATGGTCAATATGACATTGGTAGAGAAGATAATTTCATTGAACAATTAAGTTAGTGCTTCAAATGGTACAATAATAGTTGGAAAAGAGCCAAGTCAAGTTTAAGACAAGACATGACAAGCATTGTGTTGATCGCAGTTTCCAAGTTGGAGATGAAGTTTGGATTTACATTAGCAAAGAGAGGCTTCAAGGAGAAGGTAAAAAAATAAAACCAATTAGATATGGACCTTTTCAAGATTCTTGAAAAGATTGGTAACAATGCCTTCCATTTGGATTTGCCTCCTTATATGAAAATGTATGCAGTTGTCAATGTTGACAATTTGATATTGTATGAGCTTCCTTTGATTGATGATCAAGGACAGGATGTTCAGATTCCTTTCGTAGATAATTTCTCACTAGAATACCTTTCATAAATCCATGAAGATATAATCCTTGATAGGAGGATGAGAACTTCAAAACGAGGGAATGTGGAATACCTTCGAGTTAGTCTTAAAGTCACAAATCCAAGAAAGGACAAATGTATTGAGGTTAAAAAGGTGAGGAAACTGTACCCTCATCTTCAAATATAATGAAAGTAGTATTTTGGAGGTCCAAAAGATTCCCAATGGGGAGGAGTGATCTAGGGGATCAAACTATGCTCAAAAACCAAATTTCTCATAATTTCTTCAAAACAGACTTGTGTGTAGATCTCGTACTCATGATACCAATGCAACTTGAACATGTTTAAACCGACGTCGTATGCGAGAGATATTGTTTTCTTTCCACTTTTCTAAATAGGAAAAATTTTGCTAACTATACAGTCGGTACAGTTTTGATGTGGCAGTTCCATACTGCTAACATGGTAGTTTCATAGTGTTGATGTGGTAGGTCTGTAATGTTGATGTGGCAGGGTCATACTACGAACGTGGCAGGGTCATACTACGGACATGGCAGGTATGTACAACTAACATGGAATGGTACCGTAAATGACATGTCGTAGGTCCTAACTTGTCAGATGTTGAGTTGTCATAGCTAGAAGTGGTGTGTACATGGGCCAATGTTATGGTGCCACATGGTGCAAACATGGTCTTCCACATGGCACCCCTTTGTAGTGTTAAAGGTTTGTTGGAATCCACAGGGGTCGAACCTGAGACCTCTAATAGTGGCAGTGGTTTGGCAAGGGTTGGGCTACAAGCCTGCCTACAATTGTTACTTAACCATTTAGTCTAAAAGAAACATTTGAATTGGTTCAAATTTTCATGCGGGAGGAGAAAGTGTTGGGTCTTCGCCCAATCCTAGTCACATTCATTTCCATATGACAACAACACTGTCCAAAAACTTTTGCACGAAGTTCAATAATTAAATACAATAGTCAAGCCACGTCAAGATCCAATGGCTATCCCACGGATGCACATTCCAAGAGTTTCCAAGAGATCTGGTTTAGGCGTTGGGATGTGGCCATATGGCACCCATTCCTCTAACATTGCAACAAAATTCCTGATTTTGTGGAGATGCATGTCGGTTCTGGGTTTAGGCACGTGAAACACCCAGAAGTAAGGTTCAGTCATTCGGGGCGCATTTTGGCGAGTAGACATAAAAAAGAATTGGGAGAAACTTCCAGGGAATGATTCCAACTCAGTTTTTGGACAAACCAAGTGCAGGAAGAGCCCAACTAAGGGTTATTGGACGTTTTGGAGCCATTGAAGCCATCCATTTCTCATTTTGAGCATTGTAAAGCATTGATTTTGAAACTTTGAGCATTAATGAAAATGATCCATTGGAAGATGGATCAGGAGATGTAGCCCAAGAGAGGGGTGAACTCATTTATCATTTTATTGTGTTAATGTGTGTATTTTGATGGTTATTTATGACTATCTATGTTGTTTATGATTAAGTAAAAAAACTCATTAATCTTTATGGGTTTGTAACTTGATCCTATTACCCAAGAACATACAAATTTGACTTGCAATTTTAAAGAGACTCAAGCCTTTCCTTTTGAGAACGCTCTTTCTTTTTGGTTGGTTTACACACAATGATGTATTTATATTAATGATATACATAATTGCATACACAAAATCAAGTTGACTGGCCTTAGCATCCAAGCTCTCCGGCCTAATAAACATATAATCCTTCCATCTTATAAATATGTGGCTCACCATCCTATAAACATCATTAAACATCATTATAGTTCAACAGGGGCTCGAACTTGGGGTATTATAGCTACATTCTCCCATATATGGCTTAGTATTACATTCTTTTGTTGGATTATTTTATTCTTTTTTTGGGTCTTCATGACAAGCCTCTTTTGATGGTGTTTATTTTCACTTCATTTCCAATAGATGTGACACCATCAATGTCAACGTATCAAACCTCTACTCAAGTCAATCCAAATAGACTCCAGGACTGTCCTCATCTTCTCCATGATGTTCTCATGCAATTCTTGGTGCTCTAATTTCCTCTAGCCCTAGAAAAATGCTTTTCGACTTCTTTTATAGTCACCACGGGTACTTACCATATAGGTCCCACTAAGTTCATTGGAACTAGTTCTCTAATACCATTTCATCTATAAATGAAAGCCTTATATCCTATTCATTTCATGAACATTATATCTTCTAAATCAAACAAGAGACAATTCTCCTTCATACATCATATATCTGTACCTTTCCTCGGCACTCACAATTTATGATGCAATCACTTCATTTCCTTAAAAGGTCAAAATCTATATATATAACAATACCCCAACCATTGTGCAAGATAAGCCCTGGTCTACCATCATTAAAAAGATACCATGAACAATTATTTTGATTATATCTCCCATGAAAAGAAATAAAGAGAAGGTACCAATAATTAACTCACCCAACCAATGGTCAAGTCAACTAGCCAATAAACTTATTGACCACCCAATGGATAAGTCAACCAGAGTGTAAAAAATGAAATCAACCAATGACGATTTGACTGGGGAATAAACAATTAGACTAGAAATTATTATTTCAACCAACTAGGTCGACTAGGAAATGGAAAGTCGAGTAGCATATCTAGTTGACCAAAGAAGAGGAATCGACTAGGAAGAAGCCAAATCTACTAGGGAGAAATTCTAGTTGACTAGCAAGTGAAGATGACTAAATAAAAAAAGGGAAAGGTAGTTTTAGTGGAATGAGTCAACCAACAATGAATAAAAATCATAAACAAGTGAATTAATATGACCAATAATGAATAAAAACATTTAGAGGGAAAATTGGGTAACCAACAATGAAGAAAAAAAACTATATATGTCTCGTGGGTAAAGAATAATGTTTTAGTAGCACAAGAATTCATAATATGGTCTATATATGACATATGGGAAAAGGGAAAATTCTCTAAAATGATGAAAATGTAATATATATCTTGTGGACAAAGTGTGGACACCAGCTAGCAATAAAATTGACACTGTGAGCGAGAGAAATTTCTCCAACTACTCTTAAAAGATAAACTATAAACTTCCAAGTAAATCAGAAGAACTCTAGAGTGGGAAAGGTTGATTTCACATCTTTGGAATCACTCAATGATGGATAAAATGGAGATATTGAGAAGGTTTTTCTCCATTAAATCATTTTATTATGTAGACAAATCTCCCACACAACAAGATACTGAATAATTAGCACATTAACTACTCAACAAATATAATCCATATACATAGTAGCCGTTAGAATTCAACTATTGACTCAATAAACCACCAAATCAACTAACACAACATCATACTCAAAAAATGAAAAAAAAACACGCAAACATTGAGACATGGTTTACCCTGGAAACTGAAACTGGAGAACCAACATTTATTTGGCTTCAGCCAAGCTCTTTAGTATGTAGTAATTGAAACATTGTAGGGTATCTATCTCATCTCTATTCTCCTTAGTGAAATCAAGGCAAATTATTACTTCGTTCAAAACAAAAGAACCCCTCTTCTCTTGTGGGTAAATGGGATATAAGAGACTAGCTAAAATAATGGATAGATGGAAGGTTATGCATACCCAACCCTTCAACTTCTTCCCAACTTGTTTATCTCCCTTCTCTTTCTTTTGTATTTTATACCATGGGAAAAATGTCTCATGAAAGTATTATACTATTATGTTTTATTAATACATGGATTTATTTTCTTTTTCTTTTAGAATGATAATATATTTCCTGACGTCACATCTCATGTTTGACTTAAGACTAGAATGAATACAAGGGTGGAAATCAATCGTGATGGAGTGGGGATCTTCACACCAACAAGTTGATCTCCTTCATCGTTGATAGCCTTGGAAATTGTCTTTGTTGATCATCTTAGATCCTATATCGATAGCCAATTGTTCTTGTTCATATCTAATTTGGATCATGATTTGATTATGTATCGTTGTCTCAATGATTATGAATATTTCCAACCGTTATCCACTAGGAATGTATGGTTGTAGGTAGATAAAGAAGTAACATAAGTGATACAATGAAGTGGCATGCCAAAATTTTAGAAGATGATCCAATTCCCTCAACAAAACAATTTTACTCAAAATTGAATTAAATCCCCCCTATACTAATTACAATCATAATGGTGAAATACACCAAAGGAAATATAAATAGTACATGATAGTATATCATAGGGGTGTACTACAAGTTCTAATTATTTTTTGAGCACCTATAAGAGTAACTATAGGTTGTATTTGTTATACTTGTGTCAAACATAAACATAAATAATTAGATAGAAGATATCAAAAATACCTCTCATTACATATGTTGAAACATTTATTTTTTCTAATCTTTAGACTTAAATAGGTTTAATTCTCATTAAATAAAGACAAACGTGCACTTGGATATCACTATTGATGAGGTCTTCCATTTGATACAATGATCCTAAGTTCTTGAAAATTATGGAGCCGCCCACTAGTTAAAGGGTCGAATCGCTAAAATCAGTCTTCAAAATATCGGGTTTCGGGGTTTCATAGACCTAACAGTTCAACATATAAAGAGTCTCAATGTCCCGACATGCGAAATCATGAAACTACGATAAGTTTTAAGCCATGTTAATTAAGGCAGTAAAAGTGATTAGTACTAACTAATCACATCGTGACTTTATGATTCGGGGATCCTACCTTGTGTGACCACCAAAATTCTGATATACAAAATTGTAAAACTAGCTTGAAATTAAACCAAGTTAATTAAACAATTAATAATGATTAACAATAATTAAATCATATCGCAGTTTTGCGTTTCAAGAATCTTGTCTTGAATGAGAACTTGAAATCCCTATACTCGAAGTCATAAAACCCTTAACTAATCATAATTAATTAAAAGGTTAAACTCGATTAATATTAATTGATCAAATCACGATCTCGTGATTCAGGGATCATAACTTGAAAGAAAATAAGATCACCTAGGACTCCAAACCCTAAAATAGATTAAGGTTAAACACGACTAACTAACATGATAGAGCTTGATTTATTAACACCTTAAACAGTCTTATCTCCTGTAAATTTTACGTTGGTTTGCAATGCGGGTAAATTCAAATGATCTCTATGCTTTTCCCAGATCACGAAATATCAACCATTAATGACATTAATAGCTAATTTAGGGAAATGATTTCAAGTAAGATTCTGATTTATCGCCCAAAGATTTTGAATAAAGGAATTAAACGCATTCTCAGAAAAGGTCTACGTAGATTGATACATTAAGGCAAATAATTTTTTTTCATTTTATGAATTACATTCTCATTTTCACATAGCTTGCGTAACGAGATACTAAATCCTATGTGTTTTTTGTGACAATAACATGTTTTCTTCTTAGAACTTCTACCATGCCGACATGAAAAGAATCCAAAGTGACTAGTGAGGGTTCAGGCCAAAGTTCAGAGGTTATCTCTGATACCTCTCCTAGAAGTAAAAACAAAGTTAAAACCTAGAAGAACATATTCAACATCGTGCAGTACGAGATGGTAAACTACCTTGATGATTCGAGAGAAAATGAAAAGGAAGACTTATCTATCAAATAAAAACTATTTCTCAGATAGAGATGAATAAGGTAGCAATAAGGCCAAGTCTTTTACCCTACAGTGACATGATTAAATGGGCACTAGATCATGTGGATATCCCAACTAGAACTATTTTCAATTCTCAGAAGATGGTTGCTGGGTCATTTCGGCCGGAACACATACAGGTGATGTATAAGTTGTCTCCAACATCAAACTTCACTTACAATACCAGTTTTCTAGATAATTTCAGCAAGAAGGAGTGTGATCAATATGGGAAAATATTTCGGATTTGATCAAGGATTGTTACTCATGCCTAGAAAAGTTCAGAGATGATTCTCACGGCATATACTCAATCTCATCATTGCAACCACATTTCATGTATATAGCCATGATGATGTGCAGACTTTATGGAAAAGAGAACACAACCCATTTCTTTCTACCATGGGTACCCATTATACACACAGTGGCAGAAGGTTATTCTTTCGACTGGGTTGAGATATTGTCGGATAGTGTGGCCAATGAAATTACAGAATACCAGGCAAAGAAAGCCAAGGGGAAATCAACTTCATTTTTTATATCATGCTATATTATGGATGCCATTTGTTTCATGACGCCTTTCCCGTTGATGGGATAGATATGGACTCCAGATAATGCAAAACTAATTCATATTTATCATTCAAAACTATGGGAAGACAAGGAGAAAGATTTCTTTTATGAAATCTGTAATTGGTAGTGGTGCTGATGCACATTACTATTTTTGGTCACCCACCTCCTAGAATTTAAGATATGGTGGTGGCTAACCTATATAAAGTGGCAGACTGGTATATCAAGGAGCACTTCTCGTACATCAAAGTGTTCGGTTGTTCAGTTCCCCCATACACTTTATCGCAATTTTTACTAGACCGATTGGTGTGCCACGATGTCGCACGAAAAACTCTACTCAGAGGTATTAGCAAAGAACTTAAAGCCGTGCATAAAAAGGTACAACCATCTTTTCCCTTACAAATTGGTGTATTTTCTTTATTGGATTTCGGCCACTCCATAGTGCAAGCCATGACATTAGAAGAAATAAAGATGGTTAGCATCAAATTTAAGAAGCATGACCCGCAAAAGGTTGTGGGTAACCATATGGACAGTTGCAATATTAAAAAGTATGAACATGAATAATCCCTTCAGGAAGAAGTGTTTCGAGGGGTGAGATCTTACCAAGAAGTTTTGAGCCGAGTTTGAGCCCTATCACCTCATAAATTGGTTGATTTTTACAAATTCCAAAACCACCGAAGAAGTGGTCTTCCGAAAGAATTACAAGGGGAAAACCCGATGGCTCCTTCTACACAACAAACAAAGACCTAGAATCCAGAAGTCGAAAGCTCTAACAAACACGAATCCCCGAAAGACTCAGAAAAAGGATATCCCAATGATAGAGGTATCTGATGACCAGGCCAAAGATCAACCAGAGACATTAAAAAATCAAGGAGAATATAGGCCATTATATTCACCAGATAAATCAACTACAGATGAAACCAGAAAACAGTTATACACAAAAATCGACAACCCCATTTAGAGTGTCACGTTGTTACAGTCTACTAGAGAAAACCCCAATACAAGGGTAGTACTCATAGGCGATCCCACGCCCATGTCTATTGAATAGAAACCTCCCTCCGATTTCTTTTTTAGTAAGAAAAGGAAAGATGTGGTGAAGAAAGAAATGCACTAGAAAGAGGGTGCAATGGTTAAAAAACACAGAGTATTATTGGATGGACAGAGTTTGGAAGATGAAGATTTTTCTACAGAGGTAGCCAACTCTTTGGGATATTTTGCAACAACTAACCTATTCTCAGTCGATAATATAAAAGAAAGACTGAAGAAGAGAAATCATATGATAAGTCAGTTGCAAAATCAAATAAGGAATGCATAAAAGAATGTCAGAGAAGAAGTCAATAAAGGATTGGAACAGGTTAGAGCTAGTGATAAACAAGAAATCCAAATGCTCAAGTCTAGTATTGACGAGATTCATAATAAGAGGCAAGTGAGTGAAAGATAGGCTATCCAACAATATGAGTTGATAATTGCAAGACAAGGTCAGTTCCACTAAGAAAATGGTTATGGATATAGCACTATTTAAAACTCAAGCATTGGGGGTGCCAAAGAAAATAGAAATTCCCTAACAAAGCCTAATCTCTAAAGTAAAAATCATACAAAATCATTCTCAGGTGATGGATGAAGCATTAAGTAATATTTTTTTAAGAGAGAGGGAGTATATCTTTTCCCGGACTACCTTCTAAGAAGTGGTTATATCATCGACAAAAGAAGGAAGAGCTATGGCATCTGGGTTGTGTATTTCAAAGCAAACTAGAGGTGATATTATACTAAAGACTTGGGAGTCAAACATAGACGAAGGTAGGAAAATGGCTAAGGAATTGAAATAATCTTACGAAGAAGTTTGTGTTTACTTAACAAAGAATTATTAGGTTTCGATAAAGAAGATAGTTCTGGAACACTAGGTCAGCTTAATATATCCAAACATGAGCTTGACATTAAAACAAATATGGAAGAAGCACAAGCTGAAATATCATAGATAAAACAGGTTGATATCGTTCAAATATATAGATGGCTAGTGAAGCCTAATCTACAACTACAGTCTATTATTTCAAGGGATGGACATATAGAAGTGAGATTGTGTCAACTGGAAAAGAAATTATACATTTTTTAGGCTAATAACTTAACAGGGTCTTCTAGTTTGGTAGCTAAATTTGTGGCCAAGTGCATCAAATGTATTGAGCAAAGAAAAGGTAGTACCTATAGAAACAAATGAATACATTCTGTGTACATTATCTATTTTGGAGCTAGAAAATAGGAAAGGAAAATGTTCATTCCAGCATGACGAGAAGATCAAGAAGATTGCAAATGAAGCGTTTTAGTTTACATATTTTGTAATTTTAATTATTCTAAAGATAGAATAATTCCAACCGTTTGAGGTTGGGAACTTTTGTATAAATGCATACTCAAAATAATGAACCACGACTGCTTCTTGCTGGTTGTAATTGAGAAAATCCTCTTCATTGAGGATTAATACAAGTGTAGACTAGAGATTCCACATTTCATCTAGTTTGAGTTATGTGTTCTTCTTTCTTTCCACATTCCAACATCCTTTATATACTTATTTGATGAATGACAAATTTCAATTTAGTACAACATCTATTGTGGTTATATTTCATTTGGTTATCTGATAACAAACAATTTTTCCTCTGTATTGGCTATTAGCAAATACAAGACCTGTAGTTAATTAGATTACTATATTTTATGGTTCATTAAAGTTTAAATTATCCATTTTCTTCTTCTATAACGAAGTAAGATTCTTTTGTATTTGATTCCTTTCTTTGTCTAATAGATTTATGTTTTTCTCTCATTACATGCTATATTTTCAAATTTAACTCGGACATGAAAAACTGCCTCTGAGTTGTTATACTATTAATTCATTTTAAGCAATTTTTCTTGCATAACCGAGATAGAAAAAGAAACTTTTAAACTTTCCTTATTTCCTGATGCCTGACATTGTGCTCAGAGCCTTAAGTTCAAACTCAGGAACAACATATTTTTGGCAGCATTACGAGGGATGGAGAAACAATGTGATTTTTCCCTGGGAGAACGACATTGGTAAGTTTCTCTCTTTGATAGTGAACAAAGATTGAATACATTATAAGTCTTATTTTTTTATTTTTCACTTGGCGACTCCATAACTAATAAACTGGCATTTGGTCGAAGGAATACTAGACAAAACCTTGATTATAGGTAGATCACACCTATTTTTTACCCTGAAAATGTTTTAAAACCAAGGGGATACCTAGAGAAAACCACTGTGTCGACAAGTAAAGTTTACCAACCTAAACCCACACATTCTAATGCTAAAGTTCCACTTGAACCCTTAACTCTGTAAGAAGTTTCCACCCAAATCTTTTTCAGAGAAACGTTAGCTGATAGAATTGAAGCCTAAATCATAAACCCCAAATTGGTTTTATCCGAGATAAAGGCCGAAACCGATTCAACTTCCCCTTTTGCTAATAAAGGTAAAGGGCTCATTTCAATACCTACTTCGATAGATATTCCATCATTTCCTGAAGTAAGGAGTCCAAATCCCCGAAGTATTGAAGAATATATCTTACACTTTGATTTGACTCCCGCTGGTTCTCCTATTTATATATCCTTCAAGTCTGAAGAACCTAGTCCTCATCGCTCGTTTCCCTACTTTCCAATTTTTTTGTCTCTTAACGGTCAATTCTGGGAACCTCTTTCATGTCATTCTGAAGTAACCAAAAGGAAACAACACATCTTTGAAAACCCCCTTTAAAATCTCCAAGTCTCATCCCCTAGTTTACCAATGGCTGCAACCAGTGGAAGTGGTGTGAGAGGTGGCGGAGGACATGGTGTAGGAGGAGGTGGAGGTGGTAAAGGACCACCCCCACCTCCTAGGATTTTTTCTAAAGTATCTTCTAGATATGCTCCTTTCATCTTCTTAGTTCCCCTCCACTACTTGCCTGAAAACTATATGAAAAATCTGCCAAAGTTCACAGGAGAGGGAGAGCTAACCACGACTGATAATATAAATTTGTTTGATCAATTCGTCGATATCCTCGGCCTCAAGCATGAAGATGTCTATTCAAGGCTCCTAGTTCAAACATTTGAAGGACAGGTGAGAACTTGGTTCCGAGGACTGCTGACTGGTTCAATAGGAGATTATGACGAGTTAGAAAGTACCTTTCTCAGACAATGGGGAGAAATAAAAGATCACCTTTATTATTTAACCGAGTTTGGAGCTTTAAGAAAGAAAAATTCAGAAACAGTTCTTGAATTCACACAAATATTTAATAAATTATACAACAAGATCCCAGCTGAGGTTAAACCTTCGCAACCCGCAGCGAAAGTAACTTTCATCGAAGATTTCGAGCCCGATTTTTCTCTACTGTTGAGAGAGAGGAGAGCCACCAACCTTACTAGAATGCAAGATGATGAGCTGTAGAGATTGATTCAAATATGATGGCATCGAGAAATTTAAAAAATAAAGTCGAAATGGGAAATAAAGAGACTAGATGATTTATAGAACAAGAAGGACCCTCTGGATCTAGGAGGTCCTCGGAAAATAAGATGGATGATATGGAAAAAATAATTAGAGAATTATCAAACAAAATTTCAAAGATGGAATTGGATCAATCTAAAGAAGATCAATTCGATAGAAAATATTTCAGGAGATACCCTAACTCCCAAATACAACAAGGACCAATTAAAAATGAAGATCAAAAGATTCAGACTCCCTTTAAAAACAAAAAATTTATTGGAGGAGATGACATACAAGAGCTTGAGGAGTTAGAGGAAGATATGAATAATCTTGTCGATGAGTGTCAAGAACCTCATCTGATGAGAAATGATTATGAAAGGTCTTTAAATGAAGAACATCGATCTAATAATGATCATAGCGTAAATATCACAGAACATTCTGCTTATCAAGGAATCACCGATAATATAATGCATTAGCTCCAACATAAGTATAATTTGAGACCTAGAAATAGAAATATGACAACTGCCCAACTGAAGAAAATCTTGTCAAGAGTGGAAACGGATGAGGCAGCTCCCAAATCTGTTGGAGGACAGACCGTTAAAACAAAGGCCGTTGACACACAATCTTCCAAGACAAAAACAACAGAGACACCAACTATTAACACAAGAAAAATGAAGATTCCTACGACTAAAATGAAGACTATCAAAACGAAAATAGATGAAACACAAACTGCAGAAGAAAAAACAACTGAAACTAAAGTGACACATACCAATAAATCAGAAAGAAAGGAGATAGAGATCCAAGTGAGAGAAACCGATAAAACAACGGGAAATTTCAGTCTAGAAAATGAAATTAATAAGATCAATATTCGTGTACCTTTGGTGGAATTGGAAAAAAACCCTACATATAGAAAACAAATTGCCAAATTGATAAATTTTCCAAATATTGAAAGTCAGGTCGACGTTATAAATTTAGAAGATGATAAACTAAATATAGTGTTTGGTCCGCGTTTTGAAGGTACTAGTGATTCTGTCACTCCTTTCTACATTATGCTAACTATGCATGATCATCTACTCCATATTTTCATGTTGGATTCTGGAACCTCCCACAATGTGATGCCCAAAGCTATTATGGATAGACTTGGTCTCGAAATTACTAGACCATACGGAGATCTTTATTCTTTCAATTCGAGAAAAGTTAAATGTTTGGGTATGATTAAATATTTAGTGGTCAATCTTGCACAGAACCGTATAAAAAGTTTTCTAATGGATGTGGTTGTTGTGGATATCCCTCTGAAGTATGGAATGTTGTTATCCAGGTCTTGGGGTGCTAAGCTTGGAGGATACCTTCAACTCTACATGACATACGCTACAATCCCAATCTTCGACGGACAGTTCACCCACCTGTATAGAGAAACAAGACTGGCATATACAGTAAGTGATCCACTAAACTCGAATAATTATCCTGTGTATGTCACATATTAGGATTTAGGAAACTATATACTATCGATCGATGATGATTTAGAAGAATGTATATAAGAAAATTATACAGAAAAGGAAAAAATACAAAAAACAAATGAAAAGGTAAATACGATTGGAGTCTGGAAAATGTATTTCGATGGTGTTTCGTCATGTGAACGAGCAGGAGCTAGAGTGATATTTGTGGCACCTGGGGATGATTTTATTATTAATTTCTCTTACAGATTACAGTGGGATATAAATTACACCAATAATGTATGTGAATATGAATCCCTGGTCTCAGGTTAGAAGATGCCAGGAAGATGAAAATTGAAAACCTAATAGTTTATGGTGATGCAGAATTCATTGTAAAATAGATAAAGCAGCAATACCATGCCAAAAACCCAAGGTTGAGATCCTACCGAAATTGTCCCTGGAATCTAATTGAGAATTGTTTCTCATCGTTTAATATCCACCACATTCCTAGAGTTGAAAATCAACAGGCGGATTCCTTGGCCAAAGCAACTGCAACTTTTGTACCTCCCACTGTCCTCGAACTAAAACATCATATAGAAATGAGGCACATACCATCAATACGAAACAATATACAACACTGGCAGATATTCGAAGATGATGAGAAAATCAGACAGTTCTTAGAAACAATGGATGAATTTGTTGAAACCTATATTGATTGGGAAAATTAGAATGATCATGTTTGGATTATGCAGGATGGTGAAGATTCTTAGGAGTTTTGAGATAAGATTGCAAATCACCACATGATTGTAATAAAAAATAATCATATCCTTAATGGTTTGATTCCTCTGGATAGATTATTCAATCGTGACGACATTCCCTTAAAGTCTACTTTACAGCCTCAGCCTAAAGAGGTTGAAGACTACAATATAGGCACCAAGGAAAATCCTAAGCTAGTAAAAGTATCTAAATACATTCCCCCTGAAGTAAAAATAAAATATGTCGAATTTCTCAAATAGTACAAGGACATTTTTTCCTAGTCCTATGATGAATTAAGAACTTATGATAGCATCATAATTGAACACAAGATTCCTCTAAAGCAGGGTGTTAAACCATTCAGGTAGAAGCTCAGATAGATAAATCCCATACTACTGCTTGTAATAAAAAGGAAGGTAAAGAAACTCCTGGATGATAAAATCATTGTTCCACTCAGATACTCTGAATGCGTAGCCAATCTAGTACCAGTAAGAAAGAAGAATGGTGAAATGAGATAGTGCGTAGATTTCAGAAATTTAAACAAATCATTGCTCAAAGATAATTATCCATTACCTAAAATGGATCATGTACTGAAAAAAGTGGTCGGTGAAAATAGAATGTCCATGATTGATGGCTTTTCGAGCTATAATCAAATTGCAGTCCATGAGGATGATAAAGAAAAAACGACATTCAACACCCCATGGGGTACCTTTATGTATGACAAAATGCCATTTGGTTTAATGAACGCAGGTTGCACTTTCCAACGAGCTATGGACATCACCTTTTTCCGTGAAAGAGATAAGTTCATTTTTATTTATCTTTATGATATAACCGTATTTTCTAAATCTGATGTAGAACACCTGGTACACCTCAAACAGACGTTTGAGAAATGTTGCAAATTTAGTTTGTCTTTAAACCCTAAGAAATCTCACTTTGCAATGTAGGAAGGTAAACTCTTGGGCCATATAGTATCTCAGGATGGAATTAAAATCGACCCAAAAAGGGTTCAATCTATATATACTATCAATATACCTAGAAGTAGAAAAGAGATTCAAACATTTTTAGGAAAAAATATTTTTTTAAGAAGATTTGTCTGAAACTTCGTTGAAATCGTGAAATTGACTACAGATATGTTTAAGAAATACATCGAGGTTAAATGGATGACCGAAGCCAAAGAATCATTTGAATGCATCAATAAGGTCATAGGTGAAACACCGGTGCTGGAAAGCCTAGTTTATCTGAAAGAATTCTTAATTTTTTCATTCTCATCCGAACACACAATTGTTGTAGTACTCCTTCAGAAGAACAAAGAAGGGTTCAAACAACCAATAGATTTCTTTAGTAAAATCCTTAGAGACACAGATCTGAGATACAATATAATGGAAAAGCAAGCCTATGCAATGGTGAAGTCCCTAAAGGCTTTTAGGACCTATGTACTACATTCTAAAATAATTGCATATGTACCCACTAGTTCTATTAAAGATATACTGGTTCAACCCGATAGTGACGAAAGGAGGGTACGATGGCTTGCTAAAATTCAAGAATTTCATCTGGAGGTGAAACCAACAAAGTTCGTGAAAGGTTAGGGTTTAGATAAGTTACTAGCCGAATCTAATTTCAGAGCTCTTGGAATAAACAACCTACAAGAGTGCAAAGGATTTATGGACATAGATGAATTCGATGATCAAATACCCACAAATCAAATCGAGGAGAAGTTATCTTCTTCATCTTGGTATAAATATATAGTCTATTACATTCTAACTCTACAGTGCCCAGGCGATATGAATCCTTTTAAATATAGAAAGTTAAAGTTGCACGTAGTAAAATATTGTATCATGGATAGCCATTTATATTGGAAGGATCCTCTAGGGTTTTTATTGAGATGTTTGGTAGAATCTGAAACAAAGAGAGTTATAAATTAATTTCATGAAGGAGTGTCTGGAGGTCATCATGCATGGAGAGAAACAACCTATAAAATCTCGAGAGTAGGATATTATTGGCCTAAATTATTTGCTGATGTGAATGCCAAAGTTAGAGCCTGTAATCCCTACCAGTGATTTTTAGGCAAGAAAAAGATTCCAGTGTTACCTTTGGTCCTAGTTAAAACATAATCCCTATTTCAACAATGGGGGCTGGATTTCATCGGTGAAATCAATCCACACTCTAGCACACAACACAAGTGGATCCTAACCGCTACGGATTATTTCACCAAGTGGGTAGAATCCATTTCGACCAGAAATGCTATAGACTTGGTGGTGATAAACTTCTTGGAGGAAAACATTTTATCCAAATTTGGTTTCCCTCAGAAGACAGTTAAAGATAATTCCCAGGCATTTAAATCTATGGTGATGGTTGGTTTTTTCCAAAAGTACAATATTGTACTGGTCCATTCCAAAACGTATTATCCCCAAGGCAATGGATTAGTTGAATCGTCAAATAAAAGTTTGATCACCATAATTAAGAAACTGTTCAACAAAAATAAGAAGGCCTGGAATGTACACTTGAAATATGATTTGTGGGCGAATCGAATAGGCACCAAGAAATCGATCGGGACATCCACTTTTCAAATGGTGTATGGGACTCACGTGGTACTACTCATAAACCTATCTCTTCCTATAATGAAACTCTGGAAAGATGAAAATGAAGAGCCAAATCATGTCACCAGAAGAATACATCAACTGATTGAAGTCCAACAAAATAGGGCTGAAGTAGATGAAAAACTTCAGAAGTATTAGGATAACATGAAAACCCTGTTTGACCAAAAAGATAAAGATAGGGAATTCCTCTTGGAAGACCTAGTTTTGAGGTGGGATGCTATAAAGGAAGACTTAGGAAAGCATGAAGAATTCGACCATATATGGTGTGGACCTTTCAAAGTCACAGCTTCTGAAGGGAAGAATTCATTTTTGTTAGAAAATGTGGATGGTAAAATCCTCAACACGCTCCTATCAATGGGTGTTCCCTAAAGCATTTTATGCAATAATCATTTTCCAAACCCTCACCGTACATATCGATTTGTTTTCTTTGTTTTGATTCTCAGCTTTTCATTTTTTTGGTAAGTTTTTACTTTCAATGTAAATAAAGCCAGGTTATTTGATTTCATAAAAACAAAAAATATAAAAACAAGTAACATACAAAGTTTGGTTTGTGTAAGTTCCTGAAATCTTTCATATTATTGTCATGCATGATACTTGTCGATATCCAAGAGATCAGACACCTTAGAAACCAACCTTCATGTATGAGAATATTGGCTCTCGCTCGAAACAGGCGTCAAATAAATAATTTACTTGGGTGAAAATATAAGAGTGAATCTAGGGTATGAGCTTCTGCCCTGTTTAAATTCCTAAAGAAATATCATTTAGTATGACATAGGTCTCATATCTAGAAATATTATCACCTAATCTATAACCAGGGGAATGGAAAGTATGCTTTAAGTTATCAAGAGTTTCCTTTGGATAAAATAAAAAGTCAAATAAAAATTGAAATAAAAAGTAAGCAATAAGAAGACCTAAAAGAAAAAGTCTCAAGAATCGAGTATAAAATTTGCACGGGAGTAACCGTACTTATAACAGAACATATGAAAACTTCATTATTTTCCCCTACTCATTTTCAAGGTTGTATTTTCATGTGATTCTTGTTATCATCCCATGGTCTTCACTCAGGAAAAAGGGCCTCACCTTAACTTTGAAAACTCATAAACGAATTTTCAAAACGCGAATAGGTAAAAAAAATCTTATAATTCCTTTAGCTTCAACTTAACAAAAAATTATGTCTAGGCTAATACTGACTCTCCTATCCCTTCTAATAGGTTTAAATTCATTTGTTTTGCTCAAGAAAAATCCTTGGAAAACAAAAACTCCCCATGAGAATTTCCCTGTAGGCGAAGGTGTTTTGAAGGTCAAAGGAGGATTAGTCTAGAGTAATCAAAGTGAGTTAACATGCCTATATTGTTAAATTATAAACATATATAATCCCTGGTATATTGTATACAAATTGATTGCCCCCACTTCATGTTATAACAATATGATACAGATGGTGAAAGGAAATTCAACGTGGGAAATTAGATAACTTCACCAGGATATTGAACAAGCTCGCTTGCAGTGAAACAATTTCTACGATATCTGAAAGGTTGTTATACATGAATTATAATGTGCTATGGTAACTAGTTCTTTTTCAGCTAGATCTACATCCTAAGCTAACATGGGACTCCCTGATTAAAAACATTGAAATTAGTTTACCTTGATGCGGAAAAAATCGAACAAATCTTAGTAGAATGATTAAGGTTGTTTTGATTATCTTAAGCAAATCTGAAGTCATTTTTAAGAAAATGATGTTATTGATAATTCTAAACTCAAGATCAATGAATGATTAAGTTTTGATGGTTTTTAGAGTTAAGGATGAAATCCTAAGTCCTTCTATGTGACCTCCTTCGGAATGTGTTTCATTAAAATGCAATAATAACTCCATTTACCCAATAAAGGCACGTGGTATATTGTTCTTCTCATCCCATAGGGACACGATATCCATAGATCGAGCCTATGTTGAAACATTTATTTTTTCTAAGATTTACACTTAAATAGGTTTAATTCTCGTTAAATAAAGACAAACGTGCACTTGGATATCACCATTGATGAGGTCTTCCATTGGATACAACGATCCTAAGTTCTTGAAAATTATGGAGTCTCCCACTAGTTAAAGGGTCAAATCGCTAAAAACAGTCTTCAAAATATCAGGTTTCAGGGTTTCACAGGCCTAACAGTCCAACATATAAAGAGTCTTAATGTCCCGACATGAGAAATCATGAAACTACGATAAGTTTTAATCCATGTTAATTAAGGTGGTAAAAGAAATTAGTACTAACTAATCACATAACAACTTCGCGATTCGGGGATCTTGCCTCGAGTGACCACCAAAATTTGAATATACGAAATTGTGAAACTAGCTTAAAATTAAGTCGGGTTAATTAAACCATTAATAATGATTAACGATAATTAAATCATATCGCAGTTTCATGTTTCGGGAATCCTATCTTGAACAACAACTTGAAATCATGATACCCGAAGTCGCAAAACCCTTAACTATTCATGATTAAGTAAAAGGTTAAACTTGATTAATATTAATTGATCAAACTGTGATCTCGCGATTCGGGGATCATAACTTCAAACGAAATAAGATCGCTTGGGACTCCTAACCACAAAACAGATTAAGGTTCAACACGATTAATTAACAGGATAAAGATTGATTTATGAACACCTTAAATAGTCTTATCTCCTATAAACTTTACGTTTGATTGAAATGAGGGTAAATTCAAATGATCTCTATGATTTTCCCATATCACGAAATATCGACCATTAATGACATTAATAGTTGATTTAGAGAAATGATTTCAAATAAGATCCTAATTTATCTCCCAAATATTTTGAATAAAGGAATTAAACGCATTGTCAGAAAAGGTCTACACAAATTGATACACTTAAGGCAAAGAAGATTGTTTCATTTTTTGGATTACATTCTCATTTTCAGAAAGATTTCCTAATGAGATACTCAGTCCTGTGTGTTTTCTGTGACAAATAGCAGGTTTTCTTTTTAGAACTACTACCATGCCACCATGAAAATCAACCAAAGTGATTAGTGAGGGTTTAGGCCAGAGTTCAGAGGTTATCTTTGATACCTCACCTAGAAGTATAAACATAGTTAAAACCTGGACAAACCTATTCAACATCCTGCAGTATGAGCTAGTAAATTTCCCTGGTGATTTGAGCGACAATGAAAAGGAAGACTTATCTATCAAATACAAAACTATTTCTCAGGCAGAGATGCATAAGGTAGCAATAAGGTCGAGTATTTTACCCTACAGTGACATGATAAAATGGGCACTAGATCATGTGGATATCCCAACTAGAACTATTTTCAATTCTCAGAAGGTGGTTGTTGGTTCATTTCGACCGGAACACATACAGGTGATGTATAAGTTGTCTCCAACATCAAACTTCACTTACAATACCAGTTTTCTAGAGAATTTCAGCAAGAAGGAGTGTGATCAATATGGGAAAAATATTTCGTATTTGATCAAGGATTGGTGCTCACACCCCAAAAAGTTCAGAGATGATTCTCATGGAATATACTCAATCTCATCATTGCAACCACATTTCATGCATATAGCCATGATGATGTGGAGACTTTATGGAAAAGATAACACATCCCATTTCTTTCTACCATGGGTACCCATTATATAGACAGTGGCAGAAGGTTAGTCTTTCGACTGGGCCAAGATATTGTCGGATTATCTGGCCAATGAAATTACAGAATACCAGAAAAAGAAAGCTAAGGGGAAATCGACTTCATTTTTTATGTCAGCTTATATTATGGATGCCCTCTATTTCATGACGCCTTTCCTGCTGATGGGCTGGAGCTGGACTCCATATAGTGTAGAACCAATTCATATTTATCATTCAAAACTATGGGAAGACAAGGTGAAACATTTATTTTATGAAATCTGTAATTGGGTAGAGATGTCGATGCACATTGCTATTTTTGGTCACCCACCTCCTAGAATTTTAGATGCGGTTGTGGCTAACCTATATAAAGTGGCAGACTAGTATATTGAGGATCACTTCTCTTACATCAGAGTGTTCAGTTGTTCTGTTCCCCAATATGCTTTACCGCAATTTTTACTAGACCGATTGGTGTGCCGCGAGGTCGCACAAAAAACTGTACTCGGAGGGATTAGCAAAGAACTCAAAGTCGTGCAGAAAAAGGTACGGCCATCTTTTCCCTTACATATTGGTGTATTTTCTTTATTGGATTTCGGCCACTCCAGAGTGGAAGTTGTAGCATTAGAAGAAATAAATCTGGTTAGCATTGAATTTAAGAAGCATGACCTGTAGAAGGTTGTGGGTAACCATCTGGACAGTTGCAATATTAAAAAGTATGAACATGAAGAATCCCCTCAGGACGAAGTGTTTAGAGGGGTGAGATCTTATCAACAAGTTATGAGCTGAGTTTGAGCCCTATCACCAGATAAAATGGTTGATTTTTACAATTTCCAAAAACACCAAAGAAGTGGTCTTCCGAAATTATTACAAGGGGAAAACTCGATGGCTCCTGCAACACAACAAATAGAGACCCAAAATCCAGAAATCGGAAGCTCTAGCAAACAAGAAGCCCCAGAAGACTCAGAGAAGTCTGAGATATCGACTTAGAAAAAGGATATCCCAACAACAAAGGTATCTAATGACCAAGCCAAATATCAACCATAGACAATAACAAAGAAAAGAGAAGATAGGCCACTATCTTCACCAGATAAATCAACTACAAATGAAACTGAAAAACAGTTGTCCACATAAAACAACCCCATTCAGAGTGTCACGCCACTACAATCCACTATATGAAACCCCAATATAGAGTTAATACTCATAGGAGATCTCATGCCCATCTCTATTGAAGAGATACCTCCCTCCGATTTCTTTTTCAGTAAGAAATGTAAAGTTGTGGTGAAGAAAGAAATGCACCAGAAAGAGGGTGCAACAGTAAAAAACCACAGAGTATTATTGGATGGACAGAGTTTGGAACATGAAAATTTTTCTACAGGGGTAGTCGTATCTTTGGGAGCTTTTGCAATAGCTAACCTATTCTTAGTCGATAACCTAAAAGAAATACTAAAAAAGAGAAATTAGATGATAAGTCAGTTGCAAAATCAAATAAGGAATGCAAAAATGAATGTTAGAGAAGAAGTCAATAAAGGAATGGAACAAGATAGAGCTAGTGATAAACAAGAAATCCAAATGCTCAAGTCCATTATTGATGAGATGCATAAGAAGATGCAAGTGAGAGAAAGACAGACTATCCATGAAGATGAGTTAATAAAACAATTGCAAGACAAGTTCAGTTCCATTGATAAAATGGTTATGGATATAGCATTGTTTCAAGCTCAAGCTATGGCAGTGATAAAGAAACTGGAAATATCTCAACAAATCCTTCTCTCTAAAGTAAAAATCATCCAAAATCATTCTCAGGTGATGGATGAAGCATTAAGTAATATTGCTTTTAGAGAGAGGGAGGCTATCGTTTCCTGAACTAACTTCCAAGAAGCAGTTATATCATCGGAAAAAGAAGGAAGAGCTAGGGAATCTGGGTTGTCTATTTCATATCAAACCAGAGGTGATATTATAGTAAAGAATTGGGAGTCAAACATAGCCAAAGGCAGGAAAATGGCTAAGGAATTGAAAGAATCTTGTGAAGAAGTTTTTTGTTCACTTAACAACGAATTATTAGGTTTCGATAAAGAAGATAGTTCTGGAACACTGGGTCATCTTAATATATACAAACATCATCTTGACATTAAAAAAAATATGGAAGAAGCACAAGTTGAAATATCACAGATAAAACAGGTTGATATCCCTCAAATAGATAGATGGCTAGTGAAGCCTAATCTACAATTGCAGTCTATTATTTCAAAGGATGGATGTATAGAAGTGAAATTACCTTAGTTGGAAAAGAAATTATACATTTTTTAGGCCAATAACTTAACCGGGTCTTCCTGTTTGCTAGCCGAATTTGTGGGCAGGTGCATCAAATGTATTGAGCAGGGAAAAGGTAGTACCCATGGAAACAAATAAATACAGTCTATGTACATTATCTATTTTGGAGCTAGAAAACATTAAAGGAAAATGTTCATGACATCATAACGAGAAGATCAAGAAGATTGCAAATGAAGTGTTTCAGTTTGCATATTTTGTAATTTTAATTATTCTAAAGATAGAAGAATCCCAACTGTTTGAGGTTGGGAACTTTTGTATAAATGCATATTCAAAAGAATGAACCAGGGTTGCTTCTTGTAGGTTGTAATTGACAAAACTCTCCTCATTGAGGATTAATACAAGTGTAGAACAGAGATTCCACATTTTGTCTAGTTTGAGTTACGTGTTCTTCTATCTTTCCACATTCCAACATCCTTTATAAACTTCTTTGATGAATGTCATATCCATATTTAGTACAACATCTACTATGGTTATATTTCATTCAGTTATCTGATAACAAATAGATTTTCCTCTGTATTGGCTATTAGCAAATACAGGACCAGTAGTTAATTAGATTACTATATTTTATGCTTCATTAAAGTTTACATTATCCAGTTTCTTCTTCTGTAACGAAGTAAGATTCTTTTGTATTTGATGCCTTGCTTTGTCTAACAACTTTATGTTTTTCTCACATTACATCCTATATTTTCAAATTTAACTAAGACACGAAAAACAACCTCTCATTTGTTATACTATTAATTCATTTTAAGGAATTATACTTTTAAACTTTCCTTATTTCCTGATTCATGACATTGTGCTTTGAGCCTTAAGTACAAACTCAGGAACAACAACATACACATTGTGTGTGTGTGTGTTGAGGGGGTGGGGGTTACAAAATACTATATATAGTCAATCAAACATTAGATTTGTACAAGATGTAATATTAAGAAAAATGTTCATAAGGTTAGGTCTTGAAAGATGTAGCTTGTCATGTCCCCATTTTTGGGTTTCCCCATTTTGTAGTAGAAAGGACTTCAATGGATTATCAATGAAGAAAAAAGGGAGTCAAAGGGGGTTATTTAATGTCATTTAGTTATGGGAGTTTATGTATTTGAGGTGACATTAAATAATTAACCCCTTAAGAATTATGTTGGTTGTGGAGCCTAATTATCTTCCTGATTCAGAGGTTTGTTTCATATGTACTTGGACCCCATTCCCTAACGGGGGGTGTGGGGGGGTCACCCCCCCCCCTGGCGGGGGATTTGAGGGAAGCGCCCTGAAAGCGAAATATTGGGAATAAGTGCCTTGCAAAATATTGTAATTTTGTAGTCAATATGGATCATTCATTATAAGGTCACAGATCTGACGGTATAAGTTATTTAAGGGTTTTTTTCCCTAGAATGAAAACCTCTCTTATGACAAAATTGTATTTCGGTTGTGTATTATCACAAATGTTGTATTTGAGAGAGGAGACTGCGAGATAAATAACATGAAGTTACAATGATTGAGTTGTAGGTTGTATCCCTTCATTTTGCTCGATAATAAAAAGAAATACCTGTCAATTTCTCTGGTGGACGTACCCCACACTAGGTGAACCACGTATATCAGTGTCTCTATTGTATTATGTATCTACTGTGTTTTATTTTTTCATTTGTTTTATTTTATTCATCGGCGGTCTTGTTTTTCTAATATATTAAAAATGTATTTTTAATGTCTAAATAATAATTGAAGGAGAAATAAGGGTTATATTTGATTTGGTCGAAAAGGGGAAAATTATAGAATAGTTGATTTAGTCAAAAGGGGAAAGTTCTAGAAGGCATGGATGAAGGATCTAGAAGGGTTTGGAAAAGTGTAAAATAAGGGTAACCCCTCACTTCTCATTATTGTTATTTGATATCTTATTGAGTGCTCTTGTAGACAACATTTTTCATTGGGGTTTCAAGAAAAACCCTTCCATTGTTGGTCTTATTTCCATGGTGCAATATCCACCCTAGCAAGGAAAGGACGAGGATCCATCCAGGATATTAATTGGAGCTTCGTATTGGTTTTGTTTTTATTTTTGGGTTGTAGTGATATACGTGGAGAGGTTAAGGCACTTGGAGGGTTGGATCACATATGTGGAGGGGCCCACAACATGATTCCATGTTTTTGGGTAGTATTGTTTGTTTTCCATTGATGTATTGAAGTTTCCATATCAACCATTGGATTTTTGTATTCATTCTTCATTGATAATAAAATAATCGATGATTCTCTTCAATTCCAAGTGTATGTAGGATGCTTGCAATATGTTTGACGAAATGTATTTAGTAGAATGAATGAAGAATATTTGTGGAAATATAACATAATTGCATAGAAATTCATAAAATCCATGGTTAGGTATATTGGGAATATTATAGTGGTATCAAAGTTGATGATATTGACAACTTGTGATTACATCAGAGAACTTTTCTTGGATAGAAAAGAAATAAAAGAAGAAATTGCAGAATTTTTTTGGAAGAAAAAAGGGGTGGCGCACTTTAGGCTCAGATCTGAAAATTTGTGAGAAGAATTTTCCAAAACACATTGGGTATTTTAATTCCTCTCAAAAAAATTCCCAATTTCAAAAAAACATCAGCCAAAATGGAGTCCGGGAACTAAAGTTGTCATCATTTTAATTTCGACAAATTTTCAAGGTTTTTCCAGAAAATGTCACACGATTTTATAGTATGGATATAAGTCAAGAACTCCGGATAAAATTATTACATCTGTCAGAACTATAAAAAAAATAATAGTACTATCAAAATAATTTTACAACATTTTTAGAGAGTCCCAAGTTGTTGAATCTTCTATCCAGGAAGAATAAGAGAAAAGAGTTCAAAACAACAGATATTGGTGAAGCAAAGACCTCAGTTCACGAGGAAGGTTTAACAAGACCTCAAATTGATCTTTTGGAGGATCATGCATTTATCCATGAGGAGGATCTGGGAATATAGGAATACAAAACATTATGCTATGGGGAAACATCATAGATATACGATGAGGCTGGTGGCATTAATGCAATGGACGGGTATACATATGATGAATGAACACAAGAAGAATATGTAGAATCTTATGATGATTTGTTCCAATCGACCTATGTTGAGGGTCCAACATATATCACTATGTATGGTGAGGTAATTCCAACTGTGTTAACACTTCGAATTGATGAGTATTCATCACCATATATCAGTTATGATGTCGACGATGATGAGGACATGATTGTACCTCAATAGGGTTTGGAGGACCAATTATTGGTCAAGGAGGAGCATATTGTGCAACTGTTGACAAGGGTAGACGATACTCATAAGTATATTGAATATCTTATGTGGAAAAATCATATGGATGAGAGACAAAAAGGAGTTTCATATGGGATCACTAGTGCTCAGTTATGCATCATTAAAGAATCACTAGAACAGATGAAATATGATTACATGCAAATGTTCATCGATAGGGACCTTGCTCTTAAGCTCGTTGAAGATAAGGAAATGGAGATTGAGTATTTTTGTTACTAGCTCAATTTGGCATGTACTCTTCAACAATAGAGACTCCATCATATTTGGTAGAAGTGACACATGAGTACATGGGTGGCACTCATGAGCTGAGGCAGGATCGTCTTGTGACGATCTCGCATGACGAGAATTTAGAGTTTCAGGTATTTGAGGAGAAAATTGACAAAAAGGTTTTTGATTGTGCACTTGTCTTGCATTGTATGTATAATAAGCCATTTATTTTGTCTCAAGGCTTAGCTACAAAGTTGGTAGTTGAGAAAATTACTTGTGCACCAACCAACAATGAAGCATATGCACCAGTTGATTCGGGGATTGAGTATAGGACATATGTGGATAGATCACTCTGGGATATAGGTTCAGTTGATATTAGTAGATTGATTGATACAGTGGCACATATACGATACATGATGGTACATGGTGATACAATAGTGTGCGGTGGGATACAACAACATACAATGATGTACAATGGTATGTAGTGGTTTTTTTGGATATTTTCCCCGGGGTGACCTCCAGAAAGAGACTTTAGACATATCATTGAGTTTGTTTCACCTAGGATCGATGAGTGTATGGATGAGCCCCATGGAGAGGTATATCCCTAAGAGATTGATATTTGAGTGGGATATCACTAGAGCAGAGACAAAGAGTAAGATACCTGTAGGGTTTCTCTTAGATGCTACCTTGATTTCTTGGTCATACCATTGGGGTTGATGAAGGATCATTTTAGATAGTTAGGTGAGACATGGGGCATGAGGGAGAGCATACTTAGGCATGGGACAAAGTACTCTCGAGATATTGATTTCCGATCAGGTTATCTTCTGGATAGGGAGAGTGAGATTGACATGATGGATGTTGTACATCGTGGCCATGTGATTAGCATGCACGATGTACAAATACATCGGGAGGAGATCATTGATAATTTCCTCTCTTAAAGACAATGGAAATGGTATCTAGTGTTATTTTTTGATGCCAACAATATATTAAACATGACATGGAGGGTTCACCCGAGTCATATGAGTGAGGTAGGTAGGATTATATCCATGTCAGAGTTATTTCATTTGGGCTATGTCATCAGAGCACAAGAGGGGATACAGATTGTAGTGTATCAATTCATAGAGATTCCAGTTGATAGAGTGGAGGATGCCATTATCCACTACAGAGGTTGTACTCATATAGTCCCCGAGTCCACACTTAGGGAGGTGATTATGAGGGCTATGTGTGATTCTCCCTTTGTAGGGAATTATGGGTATTCACATGAGTATGAGGCACCAAAGGTGACATGGATACTTTCCAAGGAGGTATTTAGAATCCACAGATTACAAGAGTACATTGATGATGATCGAGATAACAAATTTCCTAGTGCAGTTTGGAAGGATCCAAATAGACCAATAGGCACATAGTTGATTCATGGTATTATGATTACACAAGATGAGGGCATACCAGGGAATTGCTTCATTTTGACTCTAACGGTTAGCAGTATGGTTCAAAAATAGTTAGTAGGTATTAGGAGTCATGGACTTCCTATTTGGTGGCGGGATCCAAGAATTCATTTGAGTGATGAATTTATTCATATGATGGTCGACAAAATCATGAAAGTGATTGGTCTACATATTTTTGGGATGTCAGCAAAGGAGAGGTAAAGACTTACTCTATAGGAAAGGGAAAACTTGAGTCGAGCCATGTACTTGCAAGCTTAGACTTTAGTGAGACACTTTCACATGTGGGGATTCAGGATGGTGGCTTCATTCCCTTCGAGGAGATCAACTTAGGGTTCCAGGAGAGGAGGATGCAAACTAGGTGCATTGGTCCGACGATGGTGATCAGAGTGGTGCAATGTCAACATGGTGGTACCTTTCCAAGATTATTTTGGGACCCTGGGATTACAGTGCTTGATAGTTAAACTATTATTAAAGAGGAGAGAAACAAATTTGAATTTACAGAGTTTACTTTTGGGATGCGTAGGAGCAGTTTCTTGGAGGAGTGGTGTTCTGAGGGGTTGACCATGTTTATGCAGCCTATGATTTTCCATCTTATCATGGGAAATCAGGTGGATTCTTGTATCATATCCTTACATACTAGTGTTATGAGTAGAGAATACTTCATTTCTTACAGGCTCGTGTGGGATCCTGGTGACTTTACCATCTATGGGGTTCTTGTGACTGCAAAGAGGGACTTTGCAGACAATATGTTGGGAGACTTTTTGTATGATACTTGGATGATTGTTGTAAATAGGAGGTTGAATCCACTTTTCATTTTGATACTTGGAGACAAGGTGTAGTGGGTGTCCTATCATTTGATGACCACATAGACTTCTCTATGATGTGTAATTTTATAGTTGGGATACATTGAATGAGTGTGATGCTTGGTAGTGGATGTGATCCTTTGAGGAATTACAGTTTGTGGATGCATAGTGGGCATGATGGTTGGACGAATATGATCAGAGTGGTGTAGCATCAACGTGGTGGTTATTTTATGAGGATATATTGGGACCCCGAGATTTCAGTAGGAGACAGTGTGGTAGCTCACACGGAGGTGAGAACCATTTTTTTCCTTCATGAGATTAGTTCCCTAGCAAAGAAGTACATTTATGAGTTGATTGATTTATTTCAGCACCGAGTGGCCTTTCTTGTTAGAGGTTTTTCGGACACATATTATGTTCGGACATTGCCAGACCACGTCTCAAGCGAAGCATGTTTCGCATCTTACAGGGTAGTTTTGGATCCTAGTATCATCTTTAGTGTCAATCTGGACCAATCAATGGAACGTCAAGTCATGATACCATTGCTTCAGGACAAATAATCTGTAATTATTTTTAGTGTCAGTCTGGATCAATCAATGGAGTGTCAAGTCATGATGGAATTTCTTGAGGACAAGAAATATTTGGGAAGGGAGGATGTGTCATGTCCCCGTTTTTGGGTTTCCCCATTTTGTAGTAGAAAGGAATTTTTTGTCTTGTCAATGAAGAAAAATGGAGTCAAAGGGCGTCATTTATTGTCATTTAGTTATGGGAGGTTATGTATTTAAAGTGTCATCAAATAATCAACCACTTAAGAATTAAACAAATATTTTTAATGTTTAAATAATAATTGAAGGAGAAATAAGGGTTATATTTGATTTGGTCAAGAAGGGGAAAATTCTCGAAGAGTTGATTTAGTCAAAACGAGAAAGTTCTAGAAGGCATGGAGGAAGGACCTAGAAGGGGTTGGAAAAGTATAAAAGAAGGGTAAACCCTCACTTCTCATTATTGTCATTTGATATCTTATTGTGTTCTCTTGTAGCCAACATTTTTGTTTGTGTTTTGGGCAAAACCATTCAATTATTAGTCTTGTTTCAGTGGTGCAATATCCACCCTAGCTAGACAAGGAGGCAGATCCATCCAAAATATTCATTGGAGCTTCATCTTGGGGTTGTTTTCAGTTTTGGGTTGTAGTGATCTACTTGGAGAGGTTATGGCACTTGGAGGGTTGGATATCATATGCTAAGGGAGCCACGACATGATTCCAGGTTTTTGGCTTGTGTATTGTGTTTTCCATTAATGTATTGCACTTGTCATAACAACCATTGCATTGTTGTATTCAGTCTTCATTCATAATAAAATATTCCATGATTCTCTTCTGTTCCAAGTGTATTTAGGATGCTTGCAATATTTTTGATGAAATGTCTTTAGTAGAATGAATGCAAAATATTTGTGGAAAATTAACAAAATTGCATAGAAATTCATAAAATCCCTGCCTAGATATATTAAGGATATTACGTAGCTCTACGATAATTATTTATGAGTGAATTATATGTTGCAGTGACTCGAAAGGTATCCATTTGTGGTATATGAATAATTTCATTGTCAATATGCTCAAACTTATTTATATCTTAAATCCTACATCTCCATTAATAGGAAGATGGCACATTTTCTCTCTTAATATGCTTTCAATCGACTATTTATCATGCCACTTGTGATACTACTTTTTTAGAGATTTCGGTAAATGACTATGGATAACCTACTAGAGAATTCGACAAATAATTCACGTAACATAGCTAGATGCCATAGTGAAGTGCTACACATTATACTAGTGAAGGCCTCAATGATATTATGGAATCACTATATCATGTAACATATTTCTTTTCTAGTTAATACTCCTTTAAATTAACACCATGTTTCTCTCTATGTGAGAGATAATGACAATACTAGTAATCAGAATTCAGTTAGTAATAATTACAATCTATTTTTTTTCACCATAAATAGGTAAGCCCAAGAACCTACAACCTACAAGGACCTCACTTAATCTACAACAATATTATCAAATGATTATCATTTTTTATGCAACTAATTGTACAACTACAAACAATCCCATCTTGCCATTAAGAATGGTAAAATTCTTTTCCAAGTTGAGATCATCATTCTAGCTATTCATTGCTACCCTATGTTTGCTATATTTTATTGGAATATTAAGGATGAGTGGTTTATTGCTAGCTAATTATGTCCTCATCTTGTACTTAAGTTCAAAACCTACAAAAATAATATTCTTGTCAACTCCTACTTATTCGTGACAGGCAAATCCTCAAGCAACTAGAGAAAGATATAGTGATCTTAAGAGTTTTTTCTAAAATTGATTTCAAGAGTTTGAATTTACCTCTAATAAGTCAAACAAACTAATAGTGTGAGCTTATCTATTTAATTCCATTGAATAATTGTAAATATCAACAACAATAGCCCCAACTACTTACCAAGGAGCGGTGACAATCGTCCCATTTAATCAAAAACAACAACCCCATCTACTTTCCCATCATCGACCATCTTTTTAGCATTATTCATTGATTGTTTCTTTCACAAATCAGGGAGACCTTCATAAGTCAATAGGTACCTTATCAAATATTATATTCGGTGAGTATTTGATTTCAAAAGCAAATAAGGGGTGTTGCAGAGCAACAAGTTCCTACCATCGATGAACAAAAAAGGCATAGCATTGCTACTAATTGTCATTGATGAGTAGAAAAGGCATAGATTTGATACTCAAAATGTGTTTGTGAAAGATATATGAGACATTAAACCATTGGCATTGGTGCATTTTTGGTGCATTTGTCAATAGATCATATTTTATTATGGACGATATATGAGACATTAAACTATTGGCATTGGTGCATTTGTGGCACATTTGTCAATAAATAATATTTTAAATGAATTAGCTAATTTGCACTAGTAACCTCAATTGAATTACTAAAACTGTCCAAGTACGTCTTTTTAAAATATAGTTAACTATTGAAAAATGAATTAAGCTACTAGGAAATGCATGCTTTTATGTTTAAATACGTTGAAACACTGGAAGGTGGTGGTTGTTTGATTACCCATGTTCCTAGTATATTGTGCATGCGTTTGGAAAACATGCTGTCCATATTTATGATGTATGTTGTGTATGTCAGTGACCTCAATTGAATTACTAAAACTATCCAAGTAAGTAGTTTTAAAATATAATTAACTATTGAAAAATGAACCAATCTACTCGGATTACGTTCCTTCATGTTTAAATACTTTGAAACACTTGAACGTGGTGATTGTTTGATTATCCATGTTCCTATTATATTGTGCATGCATTTTCATGTTGTCCATATGTTGATGTATGTTGTCCATTTGTCTTATGTGATCTGTTCATTAGTAGGTGCTAGCATTGCCACACATTCTTGAACGTGCCCACCCAGGTCAAGGGTTCAACTCAGTGAAGAACCCAAGTCAAGGGTTTGACTCGGTGAAGAGTACAAGCAATGAGAGAGGAAGAAGGTTCATGGAAAGTAGTGAAATCAAGGGCATTGAGAGGAAATCATTCATTTCCTAAAGCATCACGCAACGGTCATATTATGTTTATGAAGTAGTTGTGTATTCACCATAGGTGATGAGATGATTCTCAAAGGAGGCATTAATGGAAGATACTATAGATTGGAGGGACATTAATGGAGAAAAATCGCATGGTAACTCAAATCCGAGAAGGACGAGTAGGGAAGCTCGACGGTCATGCGACAACCTTCATGCAGAAAATAGACAATAAATTCAGATAGCCATGCAGAGCCATTAGGTAAAATGAAGACAATCAAGTTAGATAACCATACATAGAAATGCATCAACAAAAAATAATGCGAGCAAGTGGACTCGAACCAAGAAAATATTGGCAATTAAGGGGGTTGATTGTTGTTTTGGCTGGACTTATTCTCTTGTAAGCCTCTAAAACTATTAAAGATTAATTTTTTCCATGTCAAATATTTTCTTAATTATAGTTCTTATTCTAGATATCCAGACGAAATGGATCAATATTGACAATGGTCATTTCTTGGCTCACAACATGAGGATCGTCGAAGGTCTCTTCTCAGAGGAGTCAGGTTTAGGTACACCTTCATATTAAACCTGATCTTCTGTAATGACTTGAATTGTTCAGAATCACTGATTTTAATAGGGTTCGAGTGCATTGACAGGAAAAAGGAAGAAATCTAAAAGAAACCGTAAATTATTCTTCATTTTCTTGAAATCTCTTAAAAAAAGAAAACGAAAAAGGAAGAAATCCTACCTCTACATCATGCGTACAAGTAAAGGCCCTTTAAAGGAATTGTCTCATGAGAATATGAACTATCTCATGAGACACAAAATTGTTGACAACATTCAAATAAAAATTCGAATATTGTTGATAGGTTTCAAAATATTGTTGACAACATTCAAATAAAAATTAACACAGTGAATATGTTAAAATATATGGTGGCATGCTTTGACCATTTCACATGTATTTGTTTGATGTATTTATTGTGCATTATGTTGTTCCAATACCAAGGTTCGTTTGCTCCTGTACAGAGTCAGGGAAACACTTGATTTTTCAAGTCCTGCGGTAATGTCATTTTTTTTAGAAAGGTAAAGTTATCACCTGTTTTAGTCATTTTCAAGAGATTTTGACCATTAGGTCATTAAAAAGAAGTTGGTTGAATATTTCAATGTTCATTCTGACATTACATTGAGCTCCATAAATTCTAAATGCGTCTACATAACCCTGGCCTATTGCCATCGTCCATGGTTGCAGTAGTGGGTGGTGGAAGCTCTAGAGAAATCAAAATTCAAAGTAGTAAATTATCCTACTCATCCATTTAAAAGAGAGAAATCGAAATTCTAAGCAAAAAATTATCGTACTCTAGAGAAATCAAAATTGGAAGCAGTAAATTATTCTACTCATCCATTTAAAATAGAAAATAGAGTAATCGAATTTCTAAGAAGTAATTGTTTTTGCTTGAAATCTTTAAAAGAAAAAGAAAGAAGGCAAAAAGCCTACCTCTACATCATGCATACAACTAAAGGCCCTTTGGAGTAATTATCTCATGAGAATAGAAATCATTTCATGATCCTCGATTTAAATATTTCAAAAAGAAATACACTATGTAATAACTGCAACAACGAGTTTTGAAGAAGGGAAAATGAGGTAAGCACCCTATAATTTTTTATTTTTTTCCAAATTCAAGAAATCTACTCAATATATATATATATATATATATATATATATGAGAAAATATGAAAATATATATTCCAAAACAAGAAATCTTTTAATAAAATCAATGTTGCATTATAACTCTTCGTAGTTATGTCGACTAGTGAGAAGTCTAAGAGAAATGGATAGAGAAATGGACTGACACTGATTTGTAGGAAATGGCCATTGGAAATGTTGGTTGGAAGCCATGAGAAGTCAGAGAGAAATGGAGAGACATTGATTTGTAGAAAATATATGATGGAAACATTGGTTGGAAGCCATCAAAATTCAAAGATAAATGGACAGATAAATGGACGAACCCTAATTTGCACGAAAGGAAGTGGATGTTGGAAATGTTGGTGGGAAGCCAAGATAAGTCAAAATTAAATGAACAGTGGAAAGGAGGAAATAGAGGCAAATGAACAGAGGAAAGGAGGAAATAAAGGGAAATCTTGGTTATAATCCATAAGGAAGGGCTGGACAAAGCCACCTAAGCATGCATGCCAGTGTATATGTGGCAACCGAAGATCACTTGGGCTATGGGATGATGGTTCAAGGAAATATTAGTATATGGAATACTAAGAAAAAATGTTAGCTAACTAATGCTATCTTTGGTGATAACATTAGTTCACTTCAAAACATGTACAACTTAGTATACCCTACTTTCCTAAGTTTAAAAAAATACTTTCCTAAGTTTAAAACTCCTTCTTCATCGCTTACCTCGGTATGAGGCCAAATAAGACTCTCAAGTTTTCTATTGGTTAAAACAAATAGTGTACGTATTTGATAGGACTAGAAAAAGTATAAATGGATTAAATACTAAATACTTAGGGTTAAAATTCTTGGTTTGTGTGAGAGACTAATGCAAACAAAAAACTGTTTAGAATAGTCCCGTTTACAATAGTTTGTTGGGACCAATAATATTCTTATCAAAACAAATCCATATCAACATATGTATATAAGAAATATGTTCAAGAAGTCACATCCAAAATTAACAATTATATCAAGGAGAAATAGAAATTTTACACATAACATCTCATATTAAGAGTCTTTCCAAAAATATATCTATTTCCTGTTTATACTAATTATTGAAGAAAAAGAAAAAAAATTATATCTTCAAAAAGCTATCATGACACATGAACTTGAGGAAGCATAATGTAATAATAATAATAATAATCTATTTTTAAGGTCACGACGAAGCCACCACACCAAATTGGTGTATGAGACCCCTTGTTTGTGGGACAAGGGACCCGCCATTGCCTAGTGATTTGACTAGTAAAGTCTACGAAGGTATACATACCCTACCCCCCTTTGGATTTGAACTTGTGACCTCTTAAGAGGAAACATGGGTTCTTAACCATTAGGCCCACTCATGCCGTATAATATAATATTCCTTCATCACTTTTAACCTACTTCAAAAAATACCATTTATCTTACCAAGTCAAAGTTTACATTTCATTGAATCGAATATTAGTGTATTGTTGTGATCCGGCCTACAATCAATCAATATTGTATTTAGAAAAAATGATTAAGAGAAGATAAAACAATTATATAGCACACATATGAAAATTGGGAATGATATTCTTTATTTCATAGTTAATAATGGTTAATAATTGATAAATGAATATTAGTTTTAAGAAGTTTCTCATGGATTTTTACATTTAAATAGGATATTCTCAAGCGTTTCTATATATATAGAAAGACAAATGCTTAAGAAACCTCCACCTAAATTAATGTAATTGCAAGGTGTGTCGTCACCACTCAACAATATCCACCTTGAAAACAATTTCTCGATACCTTGCTCAACGAATCAATCATCACCATTTCCTACAAATCAAGAGAAGTCGAATCAATCATCACCATTTCCTACAAACCAAGAGAATCCAAAACACCACCACAACTTCTCTAACAATACAAGTTGCGTGAACATGTATGCATAGTTTGTTCTAGTCTAGACTACTCCACCTCAATCAGTAACCTGAACCTGAGGTAGATATCCTCTTGTCGAAATATCTCCTCATAACTATAGACTAATCATTGCATCCACGGTAGGTGATACTCGTGCTTCTTATACACTGAAGCATCCATTTCCATTTTTTTTACCTAGTTTTTCCATTTTTCCACTAACAACACCAACTGCATGTGAAATATTTGAACATTCCATCGCAACCATCAACATTTTTACTACATTTGCATAAGGTACATGAGACATAATCATTTTCCTCTTTACTACTAGGACATAAACTTGAAGAAAACTTACAATAGAAAGATAAAGATATATTTACCATCTTCACAAAGTTCATACACAACCTCATCAATGACAACCACAAATTACATTTTTTCTCGTCTTTGTGTACTTTTATGCCCAAAACTTGTTTTGTTTCTCTTAGATCCTTCAAGTCCTAGCCCACTGAGCCTTTAACTTGTTGATCTCAACAATGCTTTGCTTGCAACAAGCATATCATCAACACAACACCAAGATAATGAATATGCCATAAACATAATGATTATACCCACTTCTTAAGAAACTTTGGTTCACCATGAAGGAATCAAACATCTTGTACCATTTCCTTCAAGCGGTAGGATAAGTAGGATCCCACAATCTCCATTCCTTCTCCATCACTATATCCAACAGAGATATACTTCATTGTTCCCTTGACCAAATCTTACCAAGCCACCGAAGTGAACCTTCACCTCTCACCTCTAGGTTGATTTCAATGGAGTATCCTAATCCCTTTTAAAGACTTTATTACATGCAATCAATGGGATACTAAAATTCCATGTACACAAAACCACGACTTTTGACCTAACTTTCCCTCTTTTCCCATGACCAAAACCGTCCATGATATCAAGATCATCACCATATCCATTGCTACAGACGCTGCATGTAGTATCGCATATGACCCTATCATGGCCCTTGCTCGTAGATGTAAAGCCTCCTTTACTTCCACCTCATCCCATTTTCCGCATGTGCTGGGGTTTAACACAACTCCGGAAAATACATTAAAGAAAAAGCTCACTGCCACCAAAGGCTTCCATTGCCTCATCCCATTTTCCGCATGTGTTGGGGTTTAGCACAACTCTATAAAATATATTAAAGGAAAAGCTGTGTGGTTTAACATAACTCCGGAAATTACATGAAAGAAAAATTTCAATGCCACCGTAGTCTTCCGTTGCCTCGTTCCCATTTTCCGCATGTGCTGGGGTTTAACAAAACTCTGGAAAATACATTAAAGAAAAATCTCAATCGCACCAAAGGGTTCCGTTGAAATATTTGGTCGCTGGGGTTTAACAAAACTCTGGAAAATACATTAAAGAAAAATCTCAATGACACCAAAGGGTTCCGTTGAAATATTTGGTTGCTATGTAAACAACGTGCCAACATTCTTCTCTACCCAAATGGTAAGAAGTGATAAAGATCGGGATTGGTGCCACATCCAAGTCGACACAATAGATCTGTATCAAATGGATTTGGGCTCGAAACCATGAACACCCAGAGGACCAAATGGATCAAGCCTTCACTAGGTGGAACACCCCAAATTCCATCGGGAATCTTTGGTCCCCCCACCCATCTGTACCAATATGCCATCATGGATCGTTGGGTTCTAAAAGAATGGCTACACCAACTCAAGCCAATTACACCAACTCTACATTTCAAACACTACAACAACATCCTGTGGTCCAGGCCCACACGGATGTCGTTGATGCAGACTCTTTTGTGCCTTCTCTTCATGCTCCTATGGTCAACGCCTAGGCCCCTGCCCCTATTCCATCTCGACAAGTTGCCATACCTACCGCTGCTCTAGTTCCAGCTCTACAAGATCCTACGCTCATCCTCCACTGGCCATCGGGTGTGCACTCGGTATACCCCAAGTTTGTTGTCACTTCCCTCCATGAAGTTGTCCCTATATTTCTGCCCTTGTTGTATGCACAGCGAAACCCAGCTTCAGTTCTAGCAAAAACTACAGGAACAGCCAGCGCAGGAACTCTTTCACAGACAATGTTTTCGAAAAACCTTCTCCTCCCTACACAGCCAGGGAAATTCGATTCGGCCTCTGATCTCTGTGTGCGAATTACCAGTGACCAGACTCTTCTTATCTGTCCGTGAAGCAATTCATTATTCCATCTACCACTCCTATGCAGACAGACCTGTTCGAAACATGTCAATGAATTTCCTCATGCATATATACATGTACATGCTCATTCATGCAATCTACTTATGAATTGTGTAACTATGTGATCTATTCATGATCAGTCTGTGTAACTAAGTGATAGATGTTATATATACAAGCATACCTATAGAGGTAGAAGTACAATGCGAGTAAAAGAAAGTACATTGTGTGAGGAGAGGATGGTTGTATGTCTGGGTTGGCTATTGTAATTCTCTCTTGAATAGAAAAAGACCAATAATGTTACCTGTGGTTTTTTTCCCAATTTGGATTTCCACATAAATCACTGTGTCAAATGTATGATTGATGTGCTTGGTTTATGAGTGTTTGATCTTGCTTGCTTATGCTTTGGTTTATATGCTTTGTTTTGCTTCCACTTCCCAACAAGTGGTATGAGAATAGATTGAAAAATTGTCTTAGGTAAACCAAGACGAATTGAGTGCAGGTCTCCAGTGAACACAAGAAGCTTAAAGTGATGGACGCTCCCTAAGAAGTGTTAAAGATGCGCTGACGCTCTCACACAACACGCTCGATTCCAACACCACCTAGTGTAACATATCGACCCTCCCCATCCAAACTCGAGCTCCCTTTCAACACTAAGAGGAGCGTTGATCTTCAAAATTTTTTTTTGCATGGTTTAAATTTTATTCACATGCTCTGAAAGGGTTTTGTCTTATGGTTTAAAGTATAAACTAAAGTTTTAAAGGGTTTTTATTTTGTCGAACCTTTATTCTAAATCACAAAACGTGGTGACAATATTGTGATAAAAAAATGAAGTGGAGTGGTAAACAAGGTGAGGTTAGATGATAAATGGGTAGAATCTTTATTAAAAAAAAAAAAAAAAGTGGATACCTTGGTTTAACAAGTGGACTTTTTTAAGAAGGTTTTTAAATATATGATATATATAGTTTGGATTAATTTTTTTTCTAAATATATTTTATTATTGTTTTTTCGATTGACTTTATTTTTTACCTTTTTAAAATTAATGGGGCCAATTGGGGTATATCAACCACTTTTTACATAAATGTGGTTGTTGCTAGTTGACGTCCAACATGCATGGGTACAACTATGAACACATATATACATTTTAAATGTAATAATTAAGTATTATTTAGTAATTACTAAATTATTATTTAAAATAAAATTATTAATAATTTAGTTATTATTATTATTAATGAAATATTTTATTATTAATAATATATAAATAAGTAATAATTTTATTATTAAATTATTAATAACAATTAAATAATAAAAAATTATTATTTTATTATTTATAATTATTAAATAATAATAAATTATCTTATAATTATTAAAAATTATATATCAATATTTATTAATTAATAATAATTACATTATTAATTATCAAATAATTAAATAAATAGTATATAATCATTATTTATAAATTAGAAAAAAAATTAATTAATATCAAAATAAAGATATTATTAAAATAATACATTAACAATTAATGTATTATAAAAATTAATATATTACTTAAATGATGGATTAATAATATATAAATGAATGTATAAAATACTAATACATTAGTGTGTTCAGTATTAAATGTATAAAAGAATTAATACAATTTATAAATTAAAGTATTAAAACATTAATGTATGTGTAAAGTATTAAATGCATACAATAATTATAACACTAAACCAATTTA
>JZKD02S2232435.1:252547-281234 GCA_000966675.3 Picea glauca | reverse complement strand
TATTAATAATAAATAAAAGAGTAAATAACAAAATATATGAATAAAATAAATAATAAGAAGAAGAAAATATTACATGCAATAATAAGAAAGTAATAAAAAATAAAGGAATTACTAAAATAATACATTGATATTGAAAAAATATATAAATGAAGTAAGAATACATTAATAATGTATAAATGAATTAATGTATTATTACATAAATAAATGTATGAATGTAACATGTAATTTAATAAATATTTTAATAGTGGAATCAAATAATTAATGTTTAAATTAATATATTGTTAAAATATTAGAATTAGAGAATTAATAATAGTTTAATAAAACATATATATTAAGAAAGTATTAAAGTTTATAAAAATACTATAATACATAACATTAATAAAGTGGGGTTGACCATGACAATGACCATGAGCATGATTAACTTCGGTTTACTATGATGGAATATGGTTGATCATGGTTGGCCATGACCATGACTATGGTTGACCATGCTTGACAATAGTTAACCATCATTGAGAGTTGTTGTCCATGATAATGACCATGGACATGGTTAAGTTTGGTAGACCTTGATTGAATTTGGTTTACTATGGTTCACTATGGTTGACCAAGACTATGGTTAACCATGACCATGCATGCAAATTTCAACCATGAAAATGGTTGATTATGATGAACTATGGTTGACCATGAGTATGGTTTACTAATGTAGACCATGAATCCATCTCAGTATGGTTAACCATGACCATGTTCACTATGTTTAACCATGACAATGATTTCTTATGGTTAACCATGACCATGACTGACCATAGCTAACTTTGGTAGACCTTCATTGACTTTGGTTTACTATGGTTCACTATGGTTGACCATGGCTAAGTATGGTTGACCATGAACTTGCTTGAACATGACCACCATTACTTATGGTTGACATTGGTTGACCATACCTATGGTTAGTTGTGGTTGACCTTGGTTTATCATGACCATAGTTAATTAAGGTTGGCCATGACCATGGTCAACATCAGTAGAACTTGTTTGACTTTGATTTACTATCATTGACTAGGGTTGAACTTAACCATGGTTGATCGTGGTTTACAATGGTTAACCATGCTTGACAGTTGTTGTCCATGACACTAACCATGATCGTGGTTAAATTTGGTAGACCTTCATTTACTTTGCTTTACTATGGTTGGCTATGGTTGACCATGGTTGAGCATGAAATTTACTATGGTTAACCTTGGTTGATCATGACCATGCTTGATTGTGGTTGTCCATGAATGTCAATGGTTAACCATATTTGACATTTATTTTCTATATATGACCATGGTTTTCCATGACTATGGATGAAATTCACCATGTTTAGCATTAACTATGACCATGATTTCCCATTACGTTAACCTTCACCATGGTTGATCATGGTTAACATTGGTATACCCCGGTTAAAAATTGTTGACCATGGTTAACTTTGCTTGACCATGGTTAAATTTGGTAGACCTTCGTTTACTTTGGTTTACTATCGTTGGCTATGGTTGACCATGGTTGAACATGAAATTCACTATGGTTGACCTTGGTTGATCATGACCATGGTTGACTATGGTTGACCATGGATGCTAATGGTTAACCATGTTTGACAGTTGTTGTGTATAGATGACCATGGTTGGCCATGACTATGGTTTAACATGACTGGCCATGACCATGGTTGACCAAGACTATCGATGACATTCACCATAGTTGTCCTTAACTATGACTATGATTGACCATTACGTTAACCTTCAACATGATTGATCATGTTGACCTTCACCATGCTTGACTATGGTCGATCATAACCATACTTGACTATGGTTGACATGGGATGACTATGGTTGATCATGCCCATGGATGACCTTCGGAGACCATGTGAAGTTGAATATGGTGGGCCATGTTAATTATTTTTAACTAGGGTTTACTATGACATTATCGCATTGTGGTGGGGATTAAGTTATATTTGTGATGTTGTAAAATCGGGTTCTTTTCATCACATTACATCGTAAGGTTATGTCCATGACATTGTGACGTAGGATTTTGGTTTGTCACATTATCAGGTTGGAATAGGTATGTCAAATTTCGACAATGGGTAATGTTGTCACATTGCGATGAGGGGAAATGTTCATTTCATTGTAATGTTGGGCTACGTTTGACACATTGTGACATTGGGTATGTACATCACAATGCGACAATGGGTTATGTTCATTGAATTGCGACGTTTGCAAAGGTTTGTCACATTGTGATGTCGAAATATTTTTGTCTAATTCTAACATCATGATATGTTCGTCAAATTGTCATGAAAAGGAAATGGTCATCACATTGTGATGACCAGGCAATGTTCATCACATTGCGACGTTACAGTTTTTGTTGGATTACGATGTTACCATGTTCATCACATGGCAACAATAAGGAAAGGCTAGTCACATTGCCACAATAGGGCAATGTTCATCAAATTGTGACATTGCATTGATTGCCAATTTGTGACGTTACAAAGTTTGTCGCAATGTCACAACGTTGTTTGTTAGAATACGACATTACTATGTTCTTCACATTCCGACAAAAGGGAAGGCTCTTCAGATTCCAACAACAAGGCAATGTTCATCACATAGTAACATCGCATTGATTGTGAGATTGTGACATTACTATGTTCATCACATCGATGTTAATATGTTCGTCGCATTTCAACATTACTATGTTTGTCACATTGTGACGTTGGGATATGATAGTGACAGTGTGGCGTTTGTCTAAGTTTGAGACATACCAATGTTGGGAAATGTTGGACACATCACAAAATAGGGAAATGTTTGTCACAATGTGACAAAGTGAAATGTTGATCATATTGTAATGTTTGGCCATGGGCATGAGATTGCAATTTTCGTGTAGGGTTATGTTGGGTTCATTCTCCTTACGACATTACACAACATAGCCCATCCTTTTATGGCTATCTGAAATTGAGAAAGTCGTTAAAAGTTATGTTAAAGTGAGATGTTCAAGGAATGACTGTGTTTCATGTGATGTTACCATGCTTATCACATGGCGACAATAACGAAAGGCTAGTCACATTGCAACAATAGGGAAATGTTCGTCAAATTTTGATGTTCCATTGATCACCAAATTGTGACATTACAAAGTTCATCACAAAGTGACAACAAGGATATGCTCATCACATTGCGATGACAAGGGTATGGTCTTGACATTATGACGTTACATTGATTGTAATAATGCGACGTTACAATGTTTGTCACATTTCGACAAAAGGGAAGGCTCTTCAGATTCCAACAATAGGGAAATGTTCATCACATAGTGACATTGCATTGATTGTCATTTTGTGACATTACTATGTTCATCACATCAATGTTTATATGTTCTTAACATTTCAACATTACTATGTTTGTCACATTTCAACATTACTATGTTCATTAGGTTGTAACATCAGGAAATGTTTGTGACATAGACAATTTATGTTTTTCACATTGCGACGTAGGGATACGATAGTGACAATGCCATGGTCATCTAAGTTTGAGACATAACAACATAGGGAAATGTTGGGAAATGTTCGACGCATCGCAACATAGGGAATTGTTCGCCACAATGTGACAAACTGAAATATTGATCATATTGCAATGTTTGTCCATGGGTATGAGATTGCAATTTTTGTGTAGGGATATGTTGGGTTCAATATCCTTACCACATTACACAACATATCCTCCTCATTTATGGTTATCTAAAATACAAAAAATCACTACAAGTTATGTTAAAGTGAGATGTTCAAGAATGGTGATGTTTCATTCTAATATTCAACGAGGATGGCTTATAAGAAAATGTTTTTTTCTTAATTGTTACATTGCATTACGACATACATCAAGGGCTTGGTTATGTTGCAGGGATTATATCAACATAACCATGGATAACATGGGAAGACTGTGGTTTCTCATTATTAACTATGGTATCTCATGGGTGTCGATGTCACTATGGTGGAGCGAGGTTCTCTAAGGATGAGTATGGTTATGTTACATTGAGATATTTATGTTGATTGAGTTAAAGATCAAATTTTTACATTCCCAGTTATGTCTCAAATGCAACATTCCATAAGGGTTTGCTTCATGTGGGACATTCCAATATGTCATGTCACATTGTGAGAGTTAAAATAGGAGGATGAGTTAAAGAAAATGGCACATTGTGAGAGTTATAATCAAGCATATTGTTGAATTGAATGTCAATGTTATTGCATAATGAGAGACTTTAATGGTAATATTTTAAGAGGTCCACTCTAAAACAATGTGATATAACAACACGAATTAAAAGTGAAAAATCGATTTCCATTAACTTAACATTATTTCAGAGATGTGAAGAGAAATATATTTTGTGTTTGAAGTAAGTCTTGTAGTTTACATTAAAGAGTGTGTCACATAGCTGCATTTAGAGAGCAATAATTTTATGAGGTTGACATTGACATACAAGAAGATGGCATTGAATTAAGTAGTAAAAACGTGAAAGATTAAGTTTCACTTTCATAGAGTAAGAGGTAAACATTAAAATTAAGCCATATTGTGACATTTTTAATGTAATAAGATGAATAACTTGAATGGAATGAGCCATATTGAGAGTTATTGTGTTCTCTTTCCATTTAAGAATAAACATTATAATCCATGGTGTTTATTGATCCTATAAAGATTTAAATGCAATGATGTTTATTGAGGGTATAAAGATTTTAATTCACTATTTCCTCAAGCATTATATTTATTATATAGTTGATATTAACATTATATTAATGTAATATTATTTACATTAATATCACATTGTTAACATAACATTATTAAGGAAACATCTTTGAGATAATAGTTATAAGACTAATGTTATATAGTTATTGGAAACATAACTATTAATATTTAAAAATAAGAAAAAGTACAAAGAAACTATTTTAATTATGTTATTTTAAGTTTTCTAAAATTATTAGATCGAATAATAATACTTACTATTACTATATTATTGTTATATATATATATTTATTGTTATATTAATTTATATTTATTTATGACTTTATTGCTAGATTAATATATTTATTTATTTCTATATTAATCTATATTCATTTATTACTTTATTGCTAGATTATTATATTTATGGTTATATTATTCTAAATTTATTTATTATTTTATTGTTATATTATTATATGTATTCATTATTATTAATTTGTTTTACATTAATAATATATTACATTTAAACATAAACAATATTACTTTATCTTCCAAAATATTAATAATATTATTTTGAAAATTATAATTATTAATATATAATGATTAAATATTAATGTTAATAAATAAAAGATTAATATTTAGAGTTAGGATTTAGTAATATTTAAGGTTAGGATTCATGTAATATTATTTACATTAATGTCTAGTCCAGTGCTAAACCTACATTTACATTGCTTTCACGTTCCGAGAATCAATAAATTTCCGCCACTTGTGAGCCGAGATATGCTTATTTTTAATGTTTTTACCTTTTTTTTTTTCATAATGCTTCATTATTACATTGTATCCTCATCACCAGAGTAAGCTACTGTAGTAAATGTTTTTTTTAATTACATATTTTTAATGTTCTTACCCTTTTTTTCATAATGCTTCTTTATTACATTGAGGAGAATTACATATTTTTAATGTTCTTACCCTTTTTTTTCATAATGCTTCTTTATTACATTGAGGAGGATCCATCATTGCTTCTTCGAGTAAGCTAATATCGTATCCTCATCACTGGAGTAAGCTACTGTAGTAAATGTTTTTTTTAATTACAAATTTGAGAAAAATACTCATCACCGAAGTAAGCTAATCTCGTATCTTCATTACCGAGTAAGCTACTGTGGTAAATGTTTTTTTTTATTACAAATTTCAGAAATGTTTTTTAAAATACGAATAGATTTTTATTATAATTAAGTATGATGATTTTGATATTGAACGTGGTTTTGTCCCAAAAATTGGAAGCACATCGCCCTTTCAGAGAATATAGTCAATTTGAGAATAATCTAGAGGCTAATTATGATGTTGTTGAAAGCAATGATGTTTATATAATTAAGGAAGCAATCCAATTCATAACCTTTTAAATGCAATAATGTTTATTGATGGTATAAAGATTTTAATTTACTATTTTTTCTATTATTTAGATTAATATCAAGATGTCTTTATGGTTCCAGGTAAAGTCCTCACACCAGAATTGAACCTTGTCCAACAATGAAAAATTCCTCGCTTTCCACCATTGAATCCAACCCCTTTAGACTATTAATATCACATTGTTAACATAACCCTCTAAATTAAATTAATATCACATTGTTAACATAACCCTCTAAATTAAAGGTCTGTTACAGAATTTCTATCGAATACAGGTGAATCGAATCAGGCCCGTGCGTGAACCCCTTTATCGTATCCAAATAATGAAAAGATAAATGGTTAGTTTATAATTTTCCAATAGTTCACACGGTCTCCAAAAGTTCAAAAACATTCTTCAACGAAGAAACCAAAGTCTTCCCTGAAAGAAGGATCAATATCAGAAGCACGTGTCTCGATATTCTAGAAGAGTTGAAACAAAAGTTATGAGAATGAATCTTACACGACCCTCTTGCTGCGAAATTCCCCATACTCGTCCTCCAGAGTTTGTGGCATGTCCCAGTGATACAGTGTATCAAAGGCTCTATACCTGCATGAAAACTTCCATGTATAAAAGGCATATACACGCAAATCTCTACCAAAGGCCAGTTAATCATTTGTTTTTTAATTACCATTCTTGAGTATCTCGTCGATGAGATTATTGTAATAAGCAATTCCCTCTTCATCGACTCCTCCGCGTCTGAGAGATGCCTTTTCAAATATTAAAAGATTAAGAGTGGTCATTTAAAATCCATTGTAGAGTTAATTATAAAAATATAATTGTTTTTTAATTCAACTTATTCAACTAATATGCGAGTCTAGGAAATAGAAAAACGATAAACGTACATTCCCATGTATTTGAGAAGCTGAACATCTTGCTCCATGCAGATTACAAATACAAATAAACTATATTCATCAATGCTAAATAAAATAAAAATAAAACAATGCATAATGACCAGTTTGAAATGCAATGTTTCGACAGACGTACATTCCCATGTATTTGAATGACCAGTTTGAAATGCAATGCTTCATACATTCCCATGTATTGTTGCAAGCAGATTACAAATACAAATAAACTAATTCCATCAACGCTTAAAAAAAAATAAAACAATGTATAATGACCAGTTTGAACTGCAATGCTTCCATTTGTACCTTATAGTGGTGGTATTGATCCACTGCAATATCTCCATTCTTTCCATCGGAAATTTTACCTGCATTAACGTTCAATAACAACCATTAAATACAAAAAACATCCCACTTAATTAAAATACCCACCTTGTGCCATCGACTAATTAACCTTGAATGTGGGAGAATGTATCCCAAATGCTGGGCCTTTCCCACCCTCAACAACAACTCCTTCCACCTGTAAGACAATTAGATTGATGAGTGGAACAAAACAACCAGAGGGTTATCAATTCGACTGCTTCCCTGATTGAAACCCTCATCCCTTTCTTCAATTCGATTTGCCGCTACAAGTAAACCTGTAGTGACCATGTGGGTAGCTCCCATACCCTTGAGAAAACGCTGAGCATTTGTCTTCGCGTCTGGACAAGCATCTTTCTGAGTAGGCCATCCCGTCGGCTTGCCTTCACCGCATGCAGGGAAAACCTAAATTTATCATAGCATGTCAAATAGCCTGAAAATTGAAGAAAACTAATTGCATAAATTATAATTGAAGAAAACTGATTACAAATTTTTTTACAGATGATGTTACCTCGTCTGGCTAAAATATGAAACGACATAAAGACAGTCTGGCTAAAATATGAAACGACATAAAGACAGTACAGACAGTACACGGTTCACACTTCATATGAAGAATGTGGGCATCAGATAGCGGGTTCAAAAGTAGAATGTGGGCATTTATTTAGATGCCATGGTTTAATCCTACTTAATCATCAAAACGTAGCAATTACATATCCTTACAGTAATTTTTTAATGTGATTAGGTAAATGTTAAAAAGTAAACATGTTAACGGATGCCTTGATAAATGCAAGAAAGTTATGAACAATACTCATTGATTTTGGAGGATGACTAAGAATATGCCAGCTTATTCAATGATCAGATTAGGGTTTAAGGTTAAATAAGGTTAAAATATCATTAATTGTGCCCATTGTCAATAGGTGTACGCCTTATAAGCAATAGTTTCTGAATTTTTGTGTTAGTGGAGAAAGTGTAGAGTTCTAAGTTTGAGGTGGAGAAATTTAGCAGTACGAATATATTTGCACTATGGAAGATCAAGATGGGGGATTTTCTTGTGCAATAAGGATTGCAAAAGGCCTTGGCTGGAAAGTCAAAGAAACTAACAAGCGTGAAAGACGAGGACTTCTTGATGCAAGATCTCTCATTACTATTCATTTGTGTATGGGAGATGAGGTGTTGTTTAACATCGCTGAAGAGAAGACAAAAACGGGTTTGTGGGCCAAACTGGAGAGTTTGTATATGACAAAGAAATTGTCAAACATAATCTTCTTGAAGAGACAATTCTACAGCTTGTGGATGAAAGAAGATACGAAAATTACTGATCACTTGAATGTCTTCAATACTTTAAGTTGTCAATTAACTAATATGGAAGGAAAGTTTGAATATGAGGACACGGAGGTTACCCTATTGTGTTCGTTGTGTGAGTCTTGGGATCATCACAACTTTGTGGTTTAAGACAACATATGCCATTGATTATGAAACTATTGTGGGATCTTTGTTGTATGAGGAGATAAGGAAAACATCAGGTAAAGAAACCTCAACAACAGAAGCAATGGTGGTCAAAGGTAGATCTACAAAAGGAGGGAAATATCAGAAAGGTACAACTAGGTCTAAGTCAAAAGACAGTAAGGGTAAGGAAAAATGTTGGTTTCGTTGTAAATCTAAGCATCTCAAGAAGGATTGTTGGAAATGACAACAAGCATCCAAAGAGGACTCCACAATCGAAGCAAATTCAACTACAGGTATGGTTGATGAATTTCTTTTTGTATGTTTTGTCTCACCACCTGTGTTCGCATAGAAGGTGTAGGGCGGTGATGGTTGAATCACCGTGAAATAATAATAATAATAATAATAATAAATTGTATTTACTTTAGAGTTGTAGAAATTATTGATTGCATGTAAATGGGCATATGTCTGTAAGACCTAGATAGGCAAGGCATGTGTACCCCTGGTTTATCAGGTCACCTATGAAAAGTATAGACATAGATTTAGGTAGATTGAATATGTGGGGGGGCATGTATGTTGGGTTAACCTTGACTCAGTGAAAGAGTTAACGAGTTAAAAAAAAAAATTAAGCCAAAGAAGGTGGTTTTTCAGGTCCGTGTGTTTTGGGTATCCCGTGGTATTGTGTCCATGGATTGCATGTAATGAATCCTATAAAGGCTTGGTGAACTTCATTGTAAATGGGCCTGGAGGTAAGAAGTGAAGGCTTACTTGGCCAGTTTGGCCAGATTTGGTCAAAGTTGTTCGAATGCAAAGTTCGAGGTGGAGAAATGTGTCCAGTTTAGAAAGGTGGGTCTATATAAAGGTTGATGTGTTGGCAGGTCAATCAAGTGTTTGAGAATATATGATGAAGGTAATTTCATATCCATGGAACTTGGAAAGTATTACAAGGAAGTTGGGATCGAATAGGCATGTTGAGTAATTCCAAGTTGCAACAATAGTTGTGGACATAAGTGGTTGTGCTATTAACTGGGTCACCATCGGTTGCAAAAGACAAGAAGATTCAGGAAGAGGTATGAAGAAGTCATCTCGTAATTACTCAAATGTGAAATTATTCAGTTGTGATGCTTATGGTCTTTTATCAGCTTTCTAAGTACGACCCAAATCAAATAGGTAGATGTTTGATATGGTGATTATGTTAAGGGATGCATACTGTGGGATCCTACTACCCACAAAATCATCATGGATAGAGAAGCAGTGTTTTATGAATCTCCTTTTATAAGGGGATGTATATGGAACAACCAGAACAGGTAGTTCAGAATCGCAACAGGAGATTTGTTTGCAAACTCAAAAATCATTGTATGGCGTGAAGCATGCTAGGAAAATGGTACAAGATGTTTGATTCCTTCATGGTGAGACAAATTTTACAAGAAGTGAGTATAACCATTGTTTTTATGGTATATACATTATCTTGGTGTTATATGTTATGATTTTTGCAAGCATAAGCACGGTTGAGATCAACAGGTCGGATTAGTTGGTTAGGACATTTGTTATGAATGATCTGGGAGCAACAAAAATAAGTCTTGGGCATGGGAATTGTTGGACCTTGGTTATGGAAGGAAGCGAATATTAATGAAGAAAAGAGAAGTATGAACTGCGTGGAAGGAACATAAACTGAGGAAGGGTCTAAGTGGTTAAAGAAGCAGAAAAGAAGGAGCCAAGTAAAGGAAAAGTTATCCGTTGGAAGAGAAGATTAAGGAAGACAAAACATCAAAGAAGAAGGATTGTGGACAACTCAGCAAGCGGGAAAATACATCAATGATTGATTTGGAGCACCTTATGAAAAATAAGCAAGGACATGCTGGCGAAGCCCTTAAAACATGGGTCAAGTGGACCTAGGGTTTTGGCACCTGGGGTTTCGGATCTAGGTTTTTGACACCTAGACTCTGGTCATGTAATGTATAAACAAAGGTCTAGAAGACATGGGAGGGTTCATTTTAAGTTGTTTCATTGATACTATGGTTTTTGTTGTTCGATGTAGATTATTGTTGTTGAGAACAGTATTGGGATTGCATTGTAAGATATTCAGCTGGGTGCGAAGATCAAACCTGCAGTTGGGTGTGCAGGGACAAAAGAGAAGGAGAGAAAGAGAGAGAGAGTTGCAAGCTAAGTGCATAGACAGAACCGTATGTTTTCATCTAATATATCAAGAGACACGGTTTTGTGGACATAGCCCTAGGGAGAGGGTGAACTATGTATAACTTATTGTTCTATGTGAGTGATGTTGTGTTAGTTGTCATTTGATATTCTATATTGTATTGTTGTGTTAAATCTGAGATATAACTTGTGAAGTATGCTTAAGCATGGTAAATAATATCTAGATTGTTGTGTGTTGTTGTCCTCGATCCACTTTGAATTTCTTCTAGTTGTAGTCACCTGTGTCTCGCAACCCCCTATTGCTACTTCGAGTGAGACTGCATTTTCTTCGCAGGTGCTGCCGAAAAGGCTAGTAGTTAGGGTTTTTTGGTGCATTGTATAAGTTGAACCCTAGGTCCGCCTCTATGCCAACAAATGGTTTCATTATCGGGACCGAGATATTCTTGAGGGAATGTCAAGGTGGTTTCCATTGAAGACATAAATTCATAAGTGGATAGAGGAAAAAGAAAGGGACTTAGTTGAAGCTTGGAACAAGAACCCTAGCATGAGTACAAAAGATTAGTTGAGAAGGTACATATTTACTGACATACATGAGATTTTCTTTAGATTAATTCATAAAGATTTATACGAGTGGTTAGCCAGATTAGAAGATACCTAGTTTGAGATCAGATCTAGACCACTTGTGGTTTGGACAACGATGTTTGTCAAGAAAGTCAAGAAATTTGAAAACGTTGTGTCTAGACCAGTGGATCTCTGGTTTGATATCACTATTGGAGGGTACGTTACTGAGCTAGCTATCGATAAAATAAGATGGTACAATCAAGCAGAGAGGTACTTCTTTAAGGGACCTAGAGGAAAGTTCCTACACTTTTTAAAATTGAGAATTAAAATGCTATTGCAAGAGAAGAATATCCTGAAGATACAGTGAATCTAATGTTCAAGAATTCAGAAAATGATAGTGACACATAGACGAGACTCACGTGCAGTGGGAGATCATTGAAAGAGGTTCCTCTTGCGAACCTATTTAAGAATAACTACAAAGACAAGGGATTATACAATGGAGAAGAAGAAGATCTAACAAACGAAGAGTATTCAAAGTCCACAAGAACAAAGGAGGTAGGCTCTGAAGAACCTCGTCGAGGAGAAACAAAAACTTCAAGAACCGTGCCTACTGTTGAAGTAAGTACTATTACTCCTCTTGTTGTTTTAGAAGAATTAAGTAACCAGAGTAACCAGAGTAGTTAGAGAAATCAAAGTATTGTTACAAGCAGTTCAACACATACTCAATCGAAAAACCCACGAAGATATATGGCATATCAAATGAGGTTTTCCATCTTCAGAGGAGATGGATCTGAATATCCTAATCAACACTGGCTCTTATGTGAAGATGTATGGATCATCAAGCAAGTCACTGACGAAAATGTTAAGAGAGCTCAGTTTAGTACTACCCTAAGGGACCACACCCTGAGCTGGTATATGAAGTTTTCTGCAACGACTGCAAAACCTAAACCGTTGAATGACATTAAGACTGTATTGAGTGTAGAATTCAAGAAACCTACTTCGGACTCACAATGCATTACAAAGTTGAAGGAAATTAAGCATAAGGTCACTGAACCTATTTGGGAGTTTGATCATAGATTTAAGACCCTGACAAGCCATTTGACTTTTTCAGATTCCACATGAACAAAATAAAGAATGGTTCATTTCTGCCCTACTGCCACATATCAAAGTTCCTCTGATGCAACAAAAAATCGCTTCATAGGTTGAAGCATTGGAGATCGCCATGAAACTAGAAGCAACCCATGTAGGAGAATCCAAACCAGGTATGAGACAAATCTTCAATCAGTTAACCACTTTATCTTTACAGGTCGAAGATATGAAGAAAGATAAATGAAAAGAGAAAAGAGAAGATATTTGGTGCATTAGATGTAAATCAGAGGGCCATGACAAAGATCATTTCCCTCTATTTCATGAATACTTGGCCTCTGGATCACCTAGTCATTTGAAGCAGGCTATTGTACCATGGTGAGAGGTATGTAGAACTAGACATCATCCAGGTGAATGTTATTATATGAAAAACTATGTCCAGGAACCTACCAATCTTTACTGCACATTCTGTAAGTCCATGGGACATGATGAGAAGGATTGTAGGGCTTATGATCTCTTGCATGAAAGATCAATGAATACATATGGAATTCAAGGAGAAACATAGCAAGAAGGAAATAATGTGCAGTTCAACTCCCCAAGAAGTGGAAACTTTAATCTTCATGGTGGATTCAGAGGAAGACGACGAGGAGAAGGCATGGGTCGAGGAAGATGACAGATCATCTGCTATAACTGTGCACAACCAGGACATTTGGAAAGGGATTTTCAGAACCCTTGTACCACTTGCAACTATTGTAATTCGTTCAACCATGTCATTGCATATTGTACAGTATTGGTGGACAAACTCCAGAAGAGACGAGGAGGAAACCAACAAGTACAATTAATATCAGCAGAACCTTGCGGTGGAGATGCTAGAGTCATTGTTATTACTAGAGGAGGCATTTTTACAGGAGAAGACGCAGTGACTCCAGTAAATACTGTAGAAGGATCAGGGATCAGAAGAGTCACAGAGAAGGCATAGTTGTTTGACCCAAGGAGAGAGAGGCATACTTTTGAGGAAGCAACGAAAGAATTTCTAGAAGGACAAGCATCTTCATCTAAGGCACAACCATAAGTAAGGGAATGTGAAATGAAACAAACATTTGATCAGTCTTCCCTAGCTAGATAAGGAAAAGAGGTAAGAAATCTCATGGACTTCTTATATACTTGTATCAATTTGATTAAAGATGAAATGGCTGTACAAGAATTACAACACCTGGTGAGACAGTATGAAATTGGGAGAATAGACCCTATTCTTAGTAGAGATGTGAATCAAGTATTAAGGAAAAGGATAACAAACAAGGAATTACACCATAGTGCTCAGATTGGAGACTACGATGTGGACTATGTGGCCCTCGACTTGGGATCAGAATTAAACGTTATGACGAAGTAGACTTGGGCACTCATGGGAAAACCTAGATTGATTTACTCTCCTATCAGGCTCAGGATGGCTAATCAGCAGATGGTGAGCCCTTTTGGAAGACTAGATCATGTCCCTATAGACATCGATGCGATAAGGACATTTGCAGACTTAGAAGTGATTGAATTTTTTTATGATAGGTGTCCTTATCCTACGTTGTTAGGAATTGATTTGGCTTTCAACAATTCGATTGTTGTTGACCTAAAGAAGAGGAGAATGAAATTTGAGGGTAATGGACTTAAAGTCATTACACCTCTGGACCCAAATGAATTTCGCAGATACACATAGCCTATCAGGGAAGAAGACCACGCATATGAGCTAGAGAACATCTACAAACTGACAGCAAGACAACCTGACTACATCAATCCTACAACAGATGGAAATCTTAGCTGGCGAATTGAAAGTGCATGTTCATCAGATTCAGAGGAAGCCTTATAAAATTGGAAGAACATAATGTATGAATTCTCCACACGATGATGTGCCAGATTGACCAGATCATTTCCCTCGATTGGCACAAAAGTAAGTAATATTCCAACATTTGATGGTTTAAATCATTTAGAGACATTTCTAGCTTAATTTGAGAAAATTGTACCATTACAACAGAGGATGTTGTCACTTGATGAATCCTTTAAAGCCACGCCAGCTAGATGGTGGGGAGCACACAAGAGGAACATCATAGAGTGGGTACAATCTCACACATTATTGACAGTGTGCTTTTCAGACCAAGCAGAAGGATGTGAAGTTAAGTACATAGGTCATATTTTTCCTAAGGACAACATGCGAAGTTGTGAAGAGGCCTGGAGCAACATTCCTAAAGAACAGTGGGTGCATAAGTTCATTAACACCTTGGATACTACGCCTATCAATTGGTATCTTCAAGAAGAACTGTGGCTCATTACTACAGATGGGTATGGAATGACTCAAAACTTTATAGATACATTTTTATTTGAGAGTCAGTACCCTATAGTAGATCAAGGTTTACAAATTGTAAGACAAAATGTCTTTGAGAAGGCACCTAACCTCCCTTTTGAGCAAGAAGAAGATGAATGGACTGTGCCTCTTCAAAAGTTACAGGGATGTTATAATACCAATGTTGATGAGGATGATGACTGTAGAGATGTAAACATTTTAGAAACTGAAGTACAAAGAGACATATAAGGGCCAGGGATTGAATTACCTTTTATTGGAAAACCCATGAAAATTAAGAAAATTAATATTGGAACAGAGAAAACAGCTAAACTAGAAAATGTGGGAGACTATTGGGATGTTGTTACTATTAGCAAGATCACAGAGCTATTGCATGAATATCGGGACTTGTTTCCAACCAAGTTCACATACATAAAGGGAATTAACGAGCCCATGGGAGAAATAAATATCCCCTTGACACCATATGTAAGACCTATCAAGAAGAGACCTTACATACTTAATCCCAAATACAAGTAGAAACTTAGGATTGAATTGGATAGAATGTTGGAAGCATGAATCATAGAACCTGTTGAAGAATCTGAATGGATTAGCCCTATGGTGGTCTAGGATAAGAAGTCATGAGAAATCAGAATTTTCGTAGATCTAAGAAAGTTGAACGATGCATGTCTACATGGTCCATTCCCTACACCCTTTACTGATGATTTTCTAGATAATGTAGGAGGATAGGAGGTCTACTCATTCACATATGGGTTTTTAGGGTATCACCAGATTAGGATTGCTAAGGAATATTGAAATAATACCCCATTTGCAACATAATGGGGTTCTTTTCAGTACACAGTGATTCCCTTTGGCTTGAAGAATGCACCAGACATATTTTCCAGGGTGGTGGTCGAATCATTTAAGGACTTCTTACATAAGTTCTTGGAAGCTTATTTTGATGATTGGACGTCTTTAGCCTACTGAAAGACCACATTGAATGTTTGATGCTGATGTTAGATAAGTGCAGGCAATGTCAAATTTCCTTGAATCTGAAAAAGTGTATTTTATTTTCACCCTTTAGAGTGTTGCTAGGGCATATTGAGTGTAAACAAGGATTGTTGGTGGATCCTTCCAAGATTTCCATCATTGTTGATCTACCTCCTCCCACTTCAGTTAGACAGTTGTGCACTGCATTGGGGTACACTAGATACTATAGGAAGTTTATTAAGGGGTATGCACGGATAGAAACACCCATGGAGAAGATCTTAAAGAAATATAGCAAGTTTCAATGGACAAAATAATGCCAGTAGAGTTTAGACACACTGAAGCAGAAAATGGTTACTGCGCCTATCTTGGTTTTTCCAGATTGTATTAATGAGTTCAACATTTATGTCGATGCTTCATCCATTGCATTAGGAGCATTTTCAGCACAGTCAGGTGTAGGATACATTGACCACCCTATAGCCTTTGCTAGAAGGAAGATTCCTACAGATGAAAGGAATTGTACTACGACTGAAAGAGAAGGCTTGGCCATGGTATATGTGTTGTAAAAGTTTAGACACTATTTGCTAGGAGGACATTTTAAGATGTTCACTAACCATTTTGCATTGAATTACTTAGTCAACAAGCCAGTGTTGGAGGAAGAATATGCAAATGTCTACTATTATTCTAGGAATATGACTTTGAAATTGTTGTTAAGATGGGAAGAATGAATAAATGACCTTATCACTTATCCAGGTTGGAACATGGGGAGGAACCTACTAGTCTGGAGGATACACTTCCATATGCATAGTTGTTGGACATAAGAAAAGTAGATTATCACTTCGACAAGATAGTTTAGTTCCTATCCACAGGAATGGCACCTCACGAGTACACAGTCATTCAAAAGAAACAATTGGTAGTCCACGCATCCAACTTTCAAATTATATCTAAACAATTGTATAAGATGGGACCAGATGAGATCCTGAGGAGATGTGTTATGGAGGGATAAATAGCATTGATTCTTACAGAAGCAAATGAAGGCATCGCAAGAGGAAATTATGAAGGGAGAGCAACATCACAGAAGGTTCTCAGAGCACATCTCTCGTGGCTTAGTTTACATAAGGATTTAAATGGGAGCCGGTTGAAATTGTATTATGAAAACCAAATACCTCTCAACTCTTAGTAAAAGTTAGGAAGAAGTTTCTAGGTACCAGGTGAAGTTGAAACTGGGTACTAGACATAGAAAAGACACTCTGCAGAAACATGGGAAGGGACAGAGAAGAAAGTAAAGGCTACTCTGTGCAGTCTGAAATCGAGGTAGAACAAAAGGTTCAATCTTTTAGTGACACAGGACGAGTCACATGTGAGTGTTGAGGGCCTTTTCGTCCTTGGTTATGGAAGGAAGCGAAGATTAAGGAAGAAAATCGAAGTATGAACTGCGTGGAAGGAACATAAGACGAGGAAGGGTCAAAGTGGTTAAAGAAGCAGAAAACAAAGAGTGAAGTAAAGGAAAAGCTATATGTTGGAAGAGAATATCAAGGAAGACAAAGAAGCAAAGAAGAAGGGTCGTGGAAAACTCAACAAGCAGGAAAAGACATCAACGAGTGATTTGGAGCACCTCACGGAAAAGATGGAAGGATAGGTTGGCAAAGCCCTTAAAACATGGGTCAAGTGGACCTAGGGTTTTGGCACCTAGGGTTTTCTAGGGTTTTGACACCTAGACTTTGGTCATGTAATGTATAAATAAATGTTTAGACGACAAGGGAGAAGTGCATGGATCTATTAGATAGGTTACTGATGGAGACATAATGTTCCATGATGGTGTGAATCGTGCAAGCATGTTCACATAACTATATTTTTAGAGAAGTTGTGGAGCAGTAATGGTGTTTGGCTTCTCTTGGCTTGTAGAAAAGGTGATGAATTAATTAAGGGCATGATATATCACGTAAATTGTTGTCAAGGTGGATATTTTTGGAAACATGCCAACGAATTTCCTCATGCGGTCACATGCATATACACATGCACAGGAACATGCACATGCATGCAATCTACTTATGAATTGTTCATGTAACTATGTGATCTATTCATGATCAGTCTATGTAACTCAGTGATAGATGTTATATATACGAGCATACCCATAGAGGTATAAGCACAATGTGAGTGAAAGAGAGTACATTGTGTGAGGAGAGGATGGTTGTATGCATGAGTTGGCTATTGTAATTCTCCCTTGAATAGAAAAAGACCAATAATAATTTCTCATGGTTTTTTCCCGATTTGGGTTTCCACATAAATCACCATGTCAAGTGTATGATTGATGTGCTTGGTTTTATGTGTGTTTGATGTTTCTTGCTTATGCTCTAGTTTGTATGCTATGTTTTTCTTCTTCTTCCGAACATGACCTTCCCTTGGCTTTAACAATTTACCATTGACCTTAGTTATGATACCAATATTTTGACTTCATCCGTGCAAACAATATTCATCCACATAAAGAAAATGAAAAATTGAGAGAGGATAAAACGATCACACAACCAACACATAGAAATGTGACATGATATATAAATAAATACCAATATCAAGAAGCTCCTTACGAAATTCTACATTTAAACAAAATATTATTAAGGGTTTCTAAACATATGAAAAGTCAAATGCTTAAAAAACCTCCTAGCAACCTCCAAACAAATATAATTGTATTGTACCCAACATATATGATATAGGAAGTGAATTAATTCAAAAAAACCTACCATTTATCTTTTCAAGTCAAATACATTTCATAGAATCATTTATCTTATCAAGTCAAATACATTTCAGAGAATTGAATACTTGTACAGGAAGTGAATTAATTGTGAGGTATATGAAAATATGGAACCGTTATCCTACCAAGTCAAACTGTAAGTTTCATAGAATCAAATACTTGTGTAGGAAGTGAATTAATTGTGAGTTATATGCAAATATGAAACAGGTCTCATTGTGAGACGATTCAATACTTAATCTAGGAAATAACTTTATAATGGATCATGTGGACAATAAAAACTAAAACCCAATTCTTTAATTGGGGTAGCACTTGATGATTCAACGTGTTTTATAAGGGAATCTTCCTATCTTTGTACCTATAATACGTTGGGTACCAATTGGTCAATTAAAAATATGCATCAACAAAATATTTGTGAGACGTACCTATTACTTGGTTTTAAAAACAATGTACCAACAAAATGTTTTGCAATGGTAAATGAAAATTAACAAATTCAAGGAATCCAGAAACTATCTCATGGTAGCTTGACCTATCAATTATTCATCTCACATAAATAGTGTATATTGAATCTGAGCAATAAATGCCATTATAGGCTATGCACAACTGAAAATTTTCCACTCAGAATTCATAATAGATTTGTACAACGACATGACCATAGAAGTCATGTGCTTATATAAAATCACTTCACACATAATTGTATACCATACATGGGCAATGCAATGATAATATACTTGGAAATAATGGAGCACTATATAGTTACGTAGATGAACTCTCCTAGTATTTAATGTAGATCCTATTTTACTCGTGTTTGTTGTAACCACCTAAGTAGAACCAATTCCTATATTATGATGTAATCTATCTTCAATCAATAATAGATTGTGAGTGTGCCTCATTGTTGTGGTTTTCTCCTAATTCTAAGTTTGTATCAGAGCTATGTTGGAGATCCGAGAGAACCAACTCTCTCAGGAGAGATCCAAGTGCAAGATCTTGAATTGATTTGCGAAAAATCTTCAGCGCTCCCTATGCAGTGTTAGAGAACCGTCGACGCCCTCACACTTGCAAAAATTTTAATTTCAGGGTCCTCACGCTCCCTTTGTATGCGTATAAGAGCGTTAGGGTGCTAGATCTCCCCTTCCCACTCTCCAGGAGCATTGCAAGCTCAGACCCGCGCTCCCACAACCATATTGAAGGAGCGCTGGAACTCCCATTCATTCCTTCAAGGAGAACCGACCATTTTTGTTTGTGGAAGTCGTGAGTATGTGAAATCATGAAGGGTGTTGTGTGAGAAAATCATGAAGGTTCTTTTTTCATGAAGCATGAGTCGCATGGGTCACATTAAAGAGGTGAAAGACAAGCTAGGAAATATAGGAGAAATAGTTTCCAGCACTGATCTTGTCACTATTACCTTAAATGGTATGCAAGAAGACTATGAGGTGTTCATAACAGCTCTCGTAGCAAGGGAGAAACCTCGTACTTTTGATGAATTGACTGGTATTTTGTTGTGAGAGGAAGAGAGGTGCTCGAATTTGAAGCCTCGAAATACATATTTGGCACTGTGGTCAAATAAGATATCCCCGAGAGGGAGATCAGGAGAAAGAGGTAGAGGAGGTTGTTCATCGCAGACAAGACAATCCCCAGGGCCGAATCAACATATGCGATCTAATAGGAATGAGTCAAAGATTTTTTTTTTATTGTGGTCGACCTGGACATCTTATTAAATACTGTCATAAGAAGAAGAGTGATGAGGCTAAGAATAAACCTAGAAAACATACAAGTCATTATGCAAAAGAATATTCAAATCATGATCTCATATTGTTTATTGCTTGTGATGATATTGATGAACCCTCGAATTTTGATTCTCGAGATATTAGACTATTTGTGTCTAACACTGCTTTATCTTCTGAAACAGATGATATTGATGCCTGGTTTGTGTATTCTAGAGCATCAGTACACATAATGGACCATCATATATCTTGGAGATGATCGCACTCATCATATCAAGGGATACAAAGACATTCCAGTAACATTGTCGAATGGTATTTTTTGTCACATTCATAATGTTGTGTATGTGTGAGGGATAAAGAAAAATTTGATCTCTGTGTCCACCATTACAGATCAAAACTTGAAGGTTCAATTTTTCAAGAATTATTGCATAGTGAAGGATCTACTGGACTAATACAAAATTGTTGCAACGAGAGAGAGAGTAGGAGGACTGTACGAGCATGATGTTACCAGCAAAGAACATCATGCATTGACTTCTGCAACTATGCAAATAGAGATTCTTTGGCATCAAAGGTATGGCCACATCAATCATCCTGATTTATTGTTATTATAGAAACATAATATGGTTGAAGGACTTCCCATGTTGAAGAATGAAAATGTTGCTTGTGAAAGGCGTGCATTAGGAAAGATGAACATAGATGAATTCGCCTCTAATCCTGATAAGAAAAAGAGAGATGTTTTAGATCGCATGCATATTGATGTTTGAGGACCAATGCAGACTAGGTATTTAGGAGGTGCATTTTACTTTCTGTTATTTATTGATGATTGCACAAGATACACATGGGTTTATTTACTTAGTATAAAACGTGATGTTTTCGAGTACTTTAAGGAAGTCAGAACCATGGTGGAAAAGCAGACAGGAAAATCCATCAAAATCCTCCATTCAGTTCAAGGGAGAGAGTATAAGTCATGGGAATTCATCAAATATTGCAAAGATCATCGAATAGTACAATAGTTTACAGTACCCCACACTCCATAGTAAAATGGAGTGGTTGAAAGGAAAAACAAAACTCTAGTAGAGTGTGCATGCAGTATGATGAAAGGTAAGAATCTCTCGAATACATTTTGGGTTGAGGTCATAAATATTGCAGTTTATTTAAAGAACATAAGTCCAACAAGGTGTCTTGATAATATTACTCCTTTCAAAGCCTTGCATGGTTCCAAACCTGCAATTCATAATTTGAAAGTATTTGGGTGTAAGGCTTTTGCACATATTCCAAAGGAGAATAGGAAGAAATTGGATGCTAAATCCATTAAATGTATTTTCATAGGGCATTTTTCTGAATTCAAAGCATACAAATTGTTTGATCCTTCTACTCACAAAGTATTTGTGAGTAGAGATGTACGTTTCCATGAGGAGGAAGTAGGAAATCATGATGACAATAGTCATGAGGAATGGCATAGACTTCTTGATGGAGTTAAATAAGAGGAGAAACAACATCAATCATCACAACAACAACCACAATTGCAACAACGATCACCACAACAACAGTAGCAAGAAGGACTCAGTGATATGGACACTTCAAGCAGTCACATTTCACCTAGGGGCAAAGACAGATCTTCACAAAGTGGGGAGGAATATAATCAATTGAGAAGATATTCACGACAGGTTCAACTCCCTGAGAGGTATAGAGACTATGCCCTAATGAGTATCATTTCAAATTTCATATAACCCATGATTTTTAATGAATCTAATGAACATGGCGAATGGAAAAATGCAATGGAGGAAGAATATGAATCTATAATGAAAAACAATACTTTGGAATTGACTGAATTGCCTGAACATAAAAATCCCATTGGATGAAAATGGATATACAAACCCAAGTTTAAATCAGATGGTAGTATATACAAATATAAGGAGAGAGTGGTGGAAAAGGGGCATTCACAAACAAAATGTATTGATTATGATGAAACATTTGCAACAGTAGCTAAATTGAATACTATCAAATTGTTAATTGCTTTAGCTACAAAGTACCATTGGAAGCTACACCAATTAGATTTTAAATCTGCATTTTTGAATGGTGAGTTAAAGGAGGAGGTTTACCTTACTCAACCTTAAGGGTTTGTGGAACATGGGCAATAACACTTAGTGTGTAAGTTAAAGAAAGCATTGTATGGACTAAAACAGACACCTAGGTCATGGTATGAGAAGATAGATTCTTTCTTTCTTCAACGGGGTTTTATGAGGAGAAAGAGTGATCCAAATTTGTATACCAAATTTGATGAGAAAGGGTACACAGTATTGATTTCCTTATATGTTGATGATCTAATAATTATAGGAAATGTAGAGAAATTAATTGATGAAATCAAGGAGCAGTTGTCACAAGTTTTTGAAATGAAAGATCTTGGTGTGTTGCATTACTTCCTAGGTCTTGAAATTTGGAGAAATGGAGGCCAAACTTTTGTTTGTCAGAGTAAGTATGTCAGAGAAGTACTTAAGAGATTTAAAATAGATCAGTGTAAATATCCTATTGTTCTTATGTAGCAGAATGTGAAAATTTCTTGTGATGATGGTTCGAAGGAAGTGAATTCCACTATGTATAGACACCTGGTGGGTAGTTTGAATTATCTCACCACAACCAGACCTGATATTGCATATTTTGTGAGTGTGTTAAGTAGTTTATGGATAAACCTCAAGAAATCCAGGTACTCAGGTATCTAAAAGGAACACTTTATAGTGGTATTAAATATACTGATGCATCTGATGTTGAGTTGACATGTTACTCAGATTTTGATTGGGATGGAAATTTGGATGATCGGAGATCAACCACTGGATATGCGTTTGGCATTGGATCCGGGGTTGTTTCATGGAGCAGTAAAAGGTAGCCTATTGTATGTTAGTCTTTCACTGAATCAAAATATAAATCCTTGTGTGCAGCAACTTGTGAAACTGTTTGGTTGAGAAGACTTCTTCAAGATGTTGGAGAAGAAAAAAAGGAGCCTATAATGATCAAATGTGATAATCAAAGTTCAATCCAACTAGCGAATTATCTGATTTATCATGCAAGGACAAAGCATGTTGATGCTCAATTCCATTTTGTTAGAGAAAAGTTGTAGTCCAATGAAATACCTCTTATGTATTGTAATACTTGTGAAAATACTATTGATATTTTCACTAAGCCTCTTGGAAAGATTAAGTTTGAGTTGTTTAAGGAGATGTTAGGTGTATAAGTCAATCCATTCTCCATTAAGGGGGGGACTTGGAAATAATGGAGCATTAGACAGTTACGTAGATGAACTCTCCTAGTATTTAATGTAGATCCTATTTTACTGATGTTTATTGTAACTTCCTAAGTAGAACCAATTCCCATATTATGATGTAATATGTCTTCAATCAATAATAGATTGTGAGTGTATCCTCACTGGTGTGGTTTTCTCCCAATTCTAGGTAATATAAATGATGCTTGAATGGAATTTTTATGCACAGAATCTGTACCATTCATGGAAACAATTTTCTATGCATGTATTATACATATATGAAAATATTCCAATCAACATTTATTGCATTCCTCATCACTAGTCAATGAGTTTTCACTAAAAGGTATGCGTCAATGAATTCATCATGGCCTAGAAAAAGATTTTCCCAAACAAGCTATGAATTCCATCTACAAAAATATCTTATCATATCTTTTACAAAAACATCTTATGTGATGTTTAAATGATGGAAAATGGTGCCCTTTTATGGGCACAATTTTCGACACCCAAAATGCTTCCTCTTGAGTTCACACTGAGGGAAGGTGAATAAACCAAATTTGGCATCAATTTGTCCTTTCAAGACAATAATCTTCCCCGTATGGATATAAATACAAATAGATGCCAAAAGAAATGGGAAGAGTGTATTTCTCTTGGGTTTGACTCGCCATCCAATTATTCATCATAATACTAGATGGTTCACCATATACAATAGGTGTAGCAAGATTAATGCCATACAAAGAGAATTGAAAATTATGTGCACGGATTTATTTATTTAGACTAATTATACATATTTCTCTCAACATTTGATATCCACAAAGATAATGTCCAACTACATTTTTTTTAAGATAAAGAGATGATTAAAGATAAAAATAAAAAATAAGTAAGAAACTTTGTCAAATACTTATTTACCATTTACAAATAGAGAGGAAATAATCTATTTCAACCAATAATATATAAATTTGGATTTGAATTTGTATTACTTATTTACCATTTACAAATAGAGAGGAAATAATCTATTTCAACCAATAATATATAAATTTGGATTTGAATTTGTATGGGATGAAATCATGAACTCTTTTTCCAAATCGAGATGTTGAGACCCGTTCATGTTCCTACAAGGGTATATTATCATTTTTTTAAATTCCAACTATTCCACCACTTTGATGTGAACATATACTCTGCTTTAATGTATATGATTGTAATGTGAAATCTCTCACAAAGTTAATATCTCATCTCTACTCCAAATCCAATTGTTAAGACTCATTCATATGCTTACAAAACATATATTATCACTTTTTTAAATTTCAATTACTTCATGTAAACATATATTTTATTTTCATTTTAATGTATATAATGTTAATGTGAAATTTGATACAAAATTAACCTCTCTTTTTTTATTATTAAAACTATTATATTATAAATAGTTTTGACATCTCTTTCCTTCTCTTTATTTCAAATCTAAATATTAAATCCATAAAACACAAAGGATATAGAAAATCTCTTTTTTTATTATTAAAACTATTATATTATAAATAGTTTTGACATCTCTTTCCTTCTCTTTATTTCAAATCTAAATATTAAATCCATAAAACACAAAGGATATAGAAAATCCAATGTGGAGATCCATTCACATGATTCACAAAGAATATATTATCACCTTTTACTTTTCAATACACAACTTCATTGTGAACTTATGCCCTAATTTAATATATGAATAACAACGGATATACCAAATCCAATTTAATTTAATTTGTAAACTTATGTTCTAATTTAATATATGAATAACAAAGGATATACCAAATCCAATTTAATGCGAGCTTATATCATATTTTAATATATATGATGTTGATGTGAAGCACAAATGATATATTATCACCCATTCATGTTGAGACCCATTTATGTGTAGGATATATATTATCACTTTTTAAAATTTCTATTAGTCCACTTTAATGTGGACATATACTCTGCGTTAATGATTTATATGATGTTAATGGGAAATTGTGTACAAAACTATCTCTTCCCTTCGCTTAAACCATTTTAATGTGTATAATATTGTACATCTCTTCCTTTCCACAAATCCAAATGTTAAGATCCATATAGCACAAATGATATACCGAATTTAATGTTTATATCCACTCACGTGCTTCATCACAAAAATTATATTATGAGTTTTTATTTTATTTTTGGATACCCAACTTTATTTTTATTCTGAGCTTATATCCTACTTTAATATATATAACACTTTACTTTAATATATATAACAACACTTGATGCGAAGTACAATGAATATACCCAATCCAATTTAATGTGAATTTATATCCAAAATTTGATATATATGATGTTGATGTGAAGCAAAATTTTAGTTACTTCACTTTAATGTAAATATATAGAGTCTGAATGGGCTTAATGGTTAAGAATATGTGTTTCCTTTCACGAGATCACAAGTTCAAATCCAAAGAAGAGTAGAGTATGTATAGTTTCATAGACTTTACCATTCAATTCGTTGAGTAAAATGATATCATATAAAGTTTTGATCTTTCTTCCCTTCCCTTGACCCCAAATCAAATATTAAAATCCATACATCTATAAAACACAAATGGTATACCAAATCTAATATTAAAATCTTTTTATATGCTTTATCACAAAAAAAATATATTATCACTCTTGTACTTTTCAATATCCAATTTTATTATAAACTTATAGTATATATAATGTAAAGCACAAAAAAAATATATACCAATTTAATGTGAACTTGGACCCCAACTTTAATATATTTATGGTTGATGTAAAAAGCAAATAATATACCAAATCCAATGTTGAGATCCAATATCACAATGAATATATTATCACATTTTAACTTTCCCTTACCAACTTTAATGTTAAGTTATACCCTCTTTAATCTATATGATGTTGATGTCAAAATGTACTCAATGCACACGCGTAATTATAAAAAAACACGCCCCGTAGAAGGGAGAACGTGTCTGCGTTGTTTCTTTCTATCTGGTTTTATTTTGTGAAGATCTTTTTTTTGCTGCAACATGTTTTCAACTCATTTTATTTTAAGTGTAGTGTGGTACTCATTATGAGGTTAAACTCATTTTATTTTAAGTGGATTGTGGTATTAATTATGAGGTTTAATATATATATAAATAATTTTGAGGAATTTGTAATTTAATTGAGATTATTTAAGTTATATTTAGCTTCAAATTCATATTGCTACCACTATAATCCATAGGTAGGTAATTGAAATCTAACATTCAATTAATAATAACGTATAAACTTATTGTATTCCCATATCAACATTCCAAGGATCGTGGAAGGGATTGTATCCAAACAAGCTATTGTAGGGATCGTTCAAGGGATTCTTTCCAAATCGACAACTTATGAAGTCGACATGGATACTCGTCGGTAAAAGATATTATGAAAAGTTGATTATTTGAAAATGATAATTTTGAAATTTTTTAACATGAGTAGTCTTGAAAAGTATTGTATCTTTTACTATTTTGAGAGGTTACAAAGTTTTTCAAAATTTGGGCCAGTCCTAAGCCTCAATTGAATCATTCTTATAATGATTGTTTCAAATACTCAATTGAAAACTTCACATAGAACAACTTTATATTCGGAAAAAGACTATGACGATAGAAGTGAAGAGACATTTGCGGGCCTGACTTCATGTTACCATTGGCTTTGAGGTTACATGTTCTTTCTTCTTCTTTTCGACTACCATCCAATCTTCATTTGCAGATGTGGGGGCATTTGTGATGCCTATGATTGTTGGATTGTCTTGATGTGAAACTTCTTGTTTTTCTTGATTTGGAATCTCAGCTACATTAGCCTGAGCTTCCCATGGTGACGATGGATGGGTAGATTCATGGATCCGAAGTACCTTATCTGAAGCTTCATTGGCCTCATCTTCGCAACTTTCCAAATGAATCAAGTTGGGGTGAACCTGCCTATCTTTACCTGAATTTGGAGAAGCCAAATCCTCTTGTTTCGCGAGCTTCTAAATTGTTTCTTGCTGCATTTCAGAAAGCTCGATAGTCTATGTTGTCACCTTGATATCCTCTATTTCAAATTTTGAATCATCCAATTAAGGGTCCATATTTGTAGAGTCAATAATGGATGGAGCTTTATTGGATTTCAAAGGATCCTCTTTGGACTCCTCCTTGGGAGGGGCAACAATTGAAGAGTCTTCCTTGGAAATAAACTAATGATCAATGTGGAATCCATCCCACTAGGTTGATTTTCACTGCTTTCGAGTTTTCTTAGGATCCCTTGGGTAGTGGGTTGCCAAATGTCCTGTGAAAAAATAGGCTCGACACCGTAAAGCATGATTTCATCTCGAAAACCTTTGTTGAAACCCATTTCTACACACTAGTACATATGACCAAATTTGCGACGGTTTTTCGTTGATATTGCCACACTTATTCATCGCAATTTCCATGAAAATCAAGTTTTTTTTCGTCGAAATAATTTCGTCGCTTTATCGACGATCCAGGTGTGTGTGGAAACATCGACGGAATTATCTCTCTACATGTCACCACCTTCAAGTTCGATTAACCCTTTTCATCATCGCAATTCCGACGAAACCTCGTCGCAAGTAGAACAAACAACCGTGGCAATTACGACGAAATTTCGTCGCAATTGCGACGAAATTTTTTGACAAGTTAAAAACTAATGACATAGATGTTGTATGTTCAACCAAAAAATGTGGCAACGTGCGACGAATACCAGTGGCAATAGAGACGAGATTGATTCATCAAGACCAAATTTACGACGAAGATGTTGTATGTGTGACGAAAACCTGTGGCAACTTGCGACGAAGGTTCGTTGCTATTGCCACGGTGGTCAAAATGCAATTTTTTTCCGATGAACTATCTTCGATATTGCGACGATGGTATTAAGTTTTTAATACAAAATTACACGAGATATGGCATACCATATTACAGTGTAATATGGTATTACCATATTACATTGTAATATGGTAATGCCATATTAACCCACAATTAATTGCAAGCCAACATGAAGAAATATGAGCTTGGAAAACAATTATTGTTTTGTATG
>JZKD02S2232435.1:215782-225863 GCA_000966675.3 Picea glauca | reverse complement strand
ATGTCATGTGTCTTTGCATTGATATGAATTATGTGATGTTGTTAGTTCTTATTTCCTTAAAAAAAAATATATATATATATAATTTTTTCACCCGTTAACAGAGTTGTTGCCATGACAAAGAGGGTCGTTACATTATTGTTGGTCCAAATGCAGCTCATCTTCCAATTTCCAGGATCCTAGTCGGTTTGCAAATTTCGTTGAAATCCATAAGCAATAGGAAGGAGAAAAACAATGGACGGTTGGGCTCGTGAAGGGGCATTCCAGCAGAAAAATTATATATTGTAGAACTCTGGGCACAGTTTGAAACTCGTGGAAGATTTGAAACACAATTTTGAGGCTGTCAATCCGGGAACCAGCAATCGAAAAAGTGTCCAAGTATGGAATAGGGAAACACTGGCCCAAAGTTATTTTCGCTAATATATTGAAATTTGTAATAGATTTTCCATTACTTGGCAAGATCTTCTTTGCATGTTTCTGGACAAGTTCTGTAGGGATGGCTGGTTCTCGAGACTTTTCCTTATTAATGACGATCTTTACAGTTGTTGCATGATGGCATTTTAGTATTAAACCTTTGGTGTTGCATATCAGGAAAGAAGTACGAGGATGGGAAGAATAAGAAACAGTGACTAGGAGTTGGATATTTCGTGAACCCGCCAACATGAGGATCCAAAATAGGGTGACAAGGTCTACCTAGATGACGCGAGGGCCCGACGACCAAATTGTATAGCTCGAAACATTTGAATGCATAATGCGTAACACATAAGAGGGGATGATCTTGGAGTCCAGTAGTCAATTTGTATACAGAGGAGGATCAGGTGCCAATTCTTTCATACTAGTGTGTTCAGTTGTCACTAGTAAAAGCATAGTTAATGTATATTAGGAAGGACATGAATTTAGTTGGGATGGAAGGCAACGATAGATACTTTCAATGAAGTTAATGTATTTGATGATTCTATGGTGGAATTGTAGATCAAACAATTTTTGAGTGAAAGATGTATATCACAGAACAATAAGAAGTCAAGTTCGTAAGCGCCAACCCGATAACCACGGCCATAAAATTGGCTAAGTATGGAAAGGAACAATAGTCGGTCGGATTCATCATGTGAGGATATCAATGGAGATGAAGATATGTTTGCCCACCAACCTTGGAACTGACGGTTATAGAAAGGAAACCAACCTTGGAACATGAGGAATCTGACCGGTCGTTGTTCCTTTCCATACGTGCAAATTGGGAGATGATTTACAGTTGAACCAGAAATAGGGTCAGATTCATTAGCCTGCGAACCCTGGAACCTGTGACCATAGAAAGGTGACTAAGTATATAACCAGAAAGAGATAATAGATGGAAAGAAGAAAAGGGGAAAAGTGCTAAGTATCTCATAGAAGAAAATCTATTGTTCCTTTATTAAGGCCAATCTTTTCGAACCCCTGGTGAGTTCTCACTAGTAAAATCATAAATTGTAGATCATAGAATTTCTTTTCCTGGAAGATGTATATGACAGAACAGGGGACTTTGGTGTTGGATACCGCAAACCCGGGACCGAGTGTCCAGATAATTGGCTAAGTTTTGGCCAAGAGAAAGTTTTTATATTTATTCCAATAGTACTGATATTAGTATATATGGACGGATATTATCAAATAGAAGAAGTTGCAATATTTGAAAGATATTGAACATGAACATGACGTCAACACTTGAGTTGCCTTGTTGTAATAGTTATTAATTCATTCTATTTACAGGACCCGAAGAATGAAATAAGGATGGGTCCTCCAATTTCTTTCTTCAAGTATAGGGCGGGCACCATATAAGTATGGCCTATGAAAAATTATTCTTCCATGTAAAATGTAAGGAATGAATAGAGTACCCTTTATTTAAATTGAAGTATTGGGAAACAAAAACAAAATCTTGTCATCCATGTTTAACAAAACACAAAAAAAAGGTACAAAATAAAATGAAAAGCAATACCAAAGATTGGGAAACACCATTAAAAAAAAAACCGCAAATATTCTATATTCAAATAAGATGAGTTACAAAATACAGTTGAGATTATTTTCCACAATGACTGCGATTTGTCCTGTTGCCAACCAAAAAAACATATGTACAATAATTAAGCTTTTTGACAGTCTTATTGACGATCAAATGCTTGATTCATAAAAACAAACGAGTTGAATATCAATTTCAGCTCTTGGACTTCATTGGTTCTGCCAACTAGATCTATCCGAGTTTTTTGAATATCTTATCTTTTCTAGATATGGCATGCCTGCATTGGCTGGTTATTCAAGATTCCATTCTTTATTAAGTGTTAATATCCCTCTGTTGTTGAAAACTTGGGGTTTAAGGTGCCTTCCTTGTAATTTTCTTGACCATTGACATCCGAGACAACTTAGAAATTCGATTCAGGCCCAATTCAAAGTCGAGAAGGTCATTTTATGTGACGTCAGTTCTGGGGGAAACAAATCCTGGTAGGCAACAAAAGCTGAGACAAAAAAAAATTCAAGTATGTTGTGACTGCTATTCTCCCTCTATTCAATCATCTGTTTGGTTGAAAAGCCTTCTTGAAGATTTGTATTTTGAACTTCTTTGTTTTATTATAGTAAATTGGAAGGAACGTCCAAGCCAACTGCAAAATGTTCCTCTGTTGAATTACATGACTTCTTATGTCATCACAGGTCTGGCAATTGTATCAAATGTTGTAGATCGCATCATAATATATCTTTCGTCATAGGGGTGGCAGACATGGCAACCCACAAAAAGGTCTTGAATGTTCGGAAGTGATGCCAAATATTAATCCATGCTCGAATACACTTAGTAGGAAATTATAAAATTGGATACCAGCGAACATGAGAAACTGTATGCGCCTTTGAATCAACATTCTAAAATCACAAAACATTTTATGCCAAAGTTGTAATAGAATTGATAGACAACCAGTTTCTATGTCAAATAGTGTTGAGCGAGATCTCGATGCAGCAACAGACTCGACATACAATCAAATTTCGATCACTACTAATACTAATGTCAAGTGCAAGAAGTCGTGATCCCAGGTTCCAGGTAGTTTGACCTTCAAGCATCCACATAGGTGGTGACCCGAGGCTCCAGATAGCTTCGACCTCAGACATTGACATTGGCAATGGCAATGGGAACAATTCTACTAACTATAGTGTGACAATGCGATGAACAAGCAAGGATGTCATTGTCAAAGTACTTAAACTGTAGGATTTTCAGACTTGCAAAGAACATTGACTTTAGTGTTGCTTTCTTACGAAATCTACAATGTTGCTTTGAGTCCATAAATCTGTGGACGTTGGGTGTCCTGTGCAATAATGACCTTGACATTAGGCACATGCTAGACATCTATTATGTGACATTGCAGTGTTAATGCAATTTCCATAGTGGACGTCGTGAACTCCAAACAACGCCTAAAATTTTTCGAACAATCGTTTGTTCAAAAAATATATTGTATGATTTGAACATTTTATTTTTTTTCAAATATCGCATCAACTGCAACAAAAGAAATGAATTTTCCCTATCCAAAGAAAGGGAAACAACAGTAAGATTGAAATTTGGTGGAAAGAGATCTGGAAACACACCACTACATTAATGTCTCTTCTAAAGAATGAAATAAGATGAATACATGAAGGTGGTAGTAAAAGGTGATTTTGAAAAACCAAATCATTACCTAAACATGCAAAACATCTTACAGAATGTGGTAGTATAAAGTAACCCTCAAAAAGTGTTGCAAAGTCCATAATCCAGTTATATGCGTAGGAGTAGTAAAATAAAAAATCTGTAGTAGCGATAGACAATTGATTGTATGTGGAGTATGTAACTACATCCAAAGGACAATGAACAAAATTTGACAAAGAATATGACTTTTTTTCAAGTCTGTTACCACACCCAGAAGTAGCTTAACAAACTTTGAAATAGAAACTTCTATAATTTTAGTATGTCATTCTATCCACCCATACAGTTTCTCTTACCTGCGACGATCCAAATCTATAATTTCCTTCTGAGTACATTCGCGAATGGAAAAATATTTCGCGTCATTTCTGAATATTAAAGACCATTTTGCAAGCCACGATAAGTGTGACTCCTCTAACGAAAATAAATTCTTGTGTGCTCTGTAGAATTTGATATAGTTGCCAAATTTGTGTTGTTGGAAGAGGTTATATACTTCAACGAAGGAGAATTTTATAGGTGACCTGAAAATCCCTTCCAAATCCTAGAAAGAAAACAAAGAAGATCAACAAACGAACTCCAGACAACCCTTTCGACCAACCAAAGCATCGAATGCAGGGAGAACACCAATTAGAAGATACTTTTTTTTTTTTTCCTTGTTTGAGTTTCTGTTGGATAACAGAGTTTATTTTTGGCACAAATCTCACGTCACATAAAACCATTCTCTATTCTTTCATTTGGGACTCAATGGCATCTATAAGTTGTCTTACATGTCCATGACCAGGAACATTAGAATGAAGGCACCCTAAAGCCCAACTCTTTGATGATAGAGAGAAATGGGAATAAGTATTTAAAAGCAATGTTGGAGGATGATAGTATAATATTCCATAGATTTTGGTTTAATTCGTCTTAATGGAATATGCCCTCGATCTTTTCACTTATTAATGCCAATCTTTTCGAATATGTGCACTGAATAGTGACTAATAAAACATAATAACATTCCCATATCCGAGCAGATTCTCAAATATGACAACATGTAACATATACACAGTAATAAAGAGAGACATGACGTCAACACCTCTATGGATGACACGTTCGTGGATGACAGCGTGGTAGTATAGTACTGCATTGTTACTATGATGATACCTTTAAAAAACTAAAATAGCCAATATTTTTCTTTGCAAATTCAAAATGTAGGCAAAAACTTTATCAGATCCCATAATATTCACTTGTTTATGCATTTTAATGGGAGATGTCATCGATTTTTCCTCTTATTAAAGCTAATATTTTTTAACCTCTCTGGTCAGTTGTCACTTTTGAAATAATAATTAATGTTCATTGGGAAGGGCGGAAGGTGGCAGGGATGGAGGGTAGTGACAAAATGATTATAAAATGAACCCGGGAACGCATGAACCCACGAAACTTTGAAGACTCGACTAAGTATGGAAAGGCAGGTCGGACAGACAGAATCATCATAGGTAGAGGATGGGTTGCGAGTTCGAGGAGTGAGGGGTCAAATTGTAGAGCAATAAAGTTTTGGGTGCAAGATGTATACCTCGAACACGAGTTACCATAGTTCGATTATAGAGCATGAAAGTTTTGGATGCAAGATGTATACCCTGAACACGAGTTACCATAGTTTGATAGCACCTATCCATGACCCCGCGTTCATAAAATTGGCTAAGTATGCAACTGAACGATGGTCAGTCGGACTCGTGATGTGAAGATATAGATGGAGATGACGATTTTTCAGATCGCCACACTGAGAACCCGCGAGCACAGAAATGTGAGAAAGTATAGAACCAAAAATGCATAATAGAAGGTAAGAACAAAAGGGAAAAACAAACAAGTTTAGAAGAAATTGGATAAATATGCAAACGAATGGCGGTTGGTTGGACTCATGATGTGAAGATATAGATGGACATGAATATTTGTCCATTGGCCACCCCGAGAACCCACAACTACAGAAACGTGGCAAAGTATAGAACCAAAAATGCATAATAGAGCAGAAGAACAAAAGGTAAAAACGAGAAAGTTTACAAGAGGAAAAGGAAAGGGAGAGAAGAACTCTATCGTTCAGATAGCAAGACTTACTCTCATAACTATGAAACCATAATAAGACATTAAACATGGGAAAAAAATCATCAGCTATGAAATATAGGTGGATCCTGACAAACCCTGGTTGAAGCCGTAAGAGATGCAATTTACATTGACTGCAAAATTTTGTATGTAATTTTATCTTAATAGTATTTTCTAGGGATCCAACTACAAAACAATGTAACAATAGATCCAAGTGCAGATGCAACACCCTAGAATCACAAAGCTTAAGAAAACAAAAAAAAGAAACAAATAACAACCCAGTTAAGGAGCACCAAAAGGCTCAATTGTAGCTACAGGACCCGAGCCCTACAAAGTTGAATCAAACAACAATAAGCAGCATCCATCAAACAAAGAAGCAAGCACCAACTAGTCGACCATGAATGCCAGTGAAGAACAATATTGGCCAAGTTCACTGGACACAAGACTGTATCAAAAAATTCCAATGAAAACGTATTGCAACACATCTATTAACCAAATAGTTCAGGCTGTGAGACTTGTCAGGTAAAATTCAAAGCTGGGAGGACCGTCCAAAGGCCAATGTTCAACACATAACCTACCTCCATGATAGAAAAAGTGATGCATTGCAAAAAGATATTGAATTTTCTCCTCACATACAAAGATGTTTTTGAAGAGGATTTCGACTCAGGCATCCCCAGTAGTTGAATTTCCCACCTACAAACTGCAAACATCAAGCGAAAATAAACACGACACCCAAACCCATCCGTCAATGGGGAACAACAGAAGGGCAGTTCCAATCGCTGTTGTAGAATGCCAAGCATGAAAACTGCAACAAGACCAACAGACAAAGAAGAACAACAACAACAGGAAACTAAGAAATCAATGAACATGTAAGAAGAAAGCATGAACCAGTGAACCAACAATGTCATTGAAGAACAATATTGCCCACATTGACTGCAGAGAACATTGCATATAAAAAAAAGCGTAAGAAAATGTGTTGTAAGAGGCGTGCTAAGTAAACATTTAATGGTGTGAAGTCTATTAGGTAAACATTTAAGTTTGTCAGAACTGCGCTGTAAACATTTTAGAAAGAATGCAGTGTGACAGGTCTTTTACCTACCAAAAAAACATTTATTATATTATTTTATAATATAACAACACAGAGAGATCGTATATGATCCAAAAAGTTTGGATATGCTAGCATATCAAACATTGGGATAAATTTAGTTAGCAAAAAATGATAGGACAAACATTCGAACTAATGTTAGCATTAATCCACCTTCGAGCAATGCATAAGAAAATATATGGTTCAAAAAGATCATTTATGATAAAAAACTTTGGATATACTAACATATAAAACATTGGGAATAGCAAAACCAACAATAAAACCTCCAATATATTATCCAATCAAATCATGACATATATGATACTTTTTATTATATAAAAATCAATATTTTTAGTTCCCTAGTTCCAATAATAGATATTATACAAATATTTGTAGTCAAATAACAAACTATTAATTCCCTAGTTCCAATAATAGATATTATGCAAATACTTCCTTTTCAAAATTAAATAAATTTCATTTTGACATTCCGTTCTAATGCTTCGAATGTGTGCTAAGCTTATCAAGCGATAATGCGTTGAAAATAGTATCCAATAGAATAATCCGTTCTATATAGTATCCAATAGAAAGATAAGTACGATAGATTGACATTAACTTTTTCTATTGGGAGAGTGTGGCACGCTTACCAGTATGGTATCTGGACATGGTAAGCCATATAGGATGATATCTGTACATTGTAAATGATAAGCCATATGATTATGTAGTAAGTTAGTTATTGGTAAATGGTAAATCATATGATTATGTAGTAAGCTAGTTATTGATAATTTGTTTTTTTTCTTTTGTAAGTTATATAGTAAATAATTATAGTGAATAATGTTTAATTATGGATAATGTGTTTCTTCTATTCTGTTAGTTGGATAATGAATAATATAATATCTAATTAACACAATAAGATGGTACATAGTAAGTTGATCATTAGTAATGTCTTGTCACTTGCATAGTGAATAAGTCCATTATAGTAAGTTAATCATTAGTAATGTGTCTCTTTCATCTTGTCACATGCATAGCTAATGCATAGCTAATAAGCCCAATCATTATAGAAAGTTAATCATGGGTAATGTGTCTCTTTCATGTTGTCACTTGTATAGTGAATAAGTCCAATCATTGGTAAAGGGTCTCTTTCATCTTGTCTATTAAAAAATAAATAATATAATATCTAATTAATGATTGAATTGCTCCATGATACATAATTTTTTTCTCTTAACATCATCCATATCGACATTCCCTTCATGATTAACATCAATATTGACACTCCCTTCCCTGTTTGTCAATATAATCTTATACAGTTTTTGTATGTTGAATTTGAAAATATTATGTAATAAAAAGATGTTACAACAATATTGACACTCCCTTCCCTGTTTGTCAATATAATCTTATACAGTTTTTGTATGTTGAATTTGAAAATAGTATGTAATAAAAAGATGTTGAAAATAGTATGTAATAAAAAGATAAGTACGAAATCTTTCAATTTAATGCATAGGAAGATACTACCTCTCACTTTTCGTGATATGATTATCAGCTAATACAAATTCACCTGTACAATAACTATCCATTGTTAGTTTTCCACGAAGGTAGAACTTAGTATTTTTCCGAACACACATACATAACCAAGGAGAAAAGTGATAGGGAGCTTAAATATGTGAGTGATTACATTAAACAGCAGTTTTGACACTGTTACACAGGCCATTAGGGATAGTGCTTGCATCCATTCTCTCCCCAATGATCAATCGGCTCTCTTTAGTTCACCTCATTATCACGCACCATTTAAGCGAGATGGACTGAATATTGAATAGAGTACAGTAGCTATCCAGTAGCAGCCTAATTTATTATTCCAGGTACTCTATGTTTGCTGCGGCTTGATTCTCGTAATCTCCATGTTATCTTCATGCTCAACGGGCTTGATTCTCGTAATCTCCATTGTTGTCTTCAAGCTCAACGGGTTTTCTGATCTTATAATAATAGATGAACTGGAGAAGAATCTGGAGAAGTATTTTGTTAAGGATTGTCCTTCCAAGATTAACAAATACTACAAGAACTATCCAAGGGAAAAAAGACGAAATCAATTCTAATAACATTTGATAACCCTAATACACTTATTAAATTGCACACAACTCTGTAGCTTTTTATTGTGAAAGGATACAAAGGAGTCTAAAACCACACAGACTGCAGCATCCACAAGCCATGGCATATTTGGCTTTAGTTTTGTCCATTCCAAAGTCTTTACGATGATGCTGCACATATCAACATCAATAGGCAGATTTCGCAGCCACATTAGCTACTTTTCTCTAAGAACATATTAATACTAAAGCCATGAAACAATCCAATTCTCTGGTGAAAAAAAGACAATAGGATACCTTCCAACATAGGCTGCATTGCCAACAAGCGCAAACAGGAACATCAATGGATTTAGACCCTGATAACATAAAAACGTTTGACTATACATTATTCAGTTTGACTAGTAGTACAGTATTCAGTTTTGATGAACCGTTCTTGCAATCTGTGAAGGAATTCAGAGATGTGAGGATAAGAGTACCTCAACGGTTCCTCGCCGCACCTGTTAAAACATTTCATCATCAAGGGCATCGTTAGTTCTAATTTCAAATCAGAGGGACCAAAAATATGGGAATCTAGATGGTGCGAGTTCTATGACAAATTTAATTTCTATAATTATGAGCCAAAAGGTTTTGATCTGACAAAACAGTTAATATATTACAACAGTTTTCAATAACAGGTACATATCATGTAGGAATTATATAAAGTCACAAGACCCTGTCCGGTATTTAAAAACAGTTTTTGAGATGTTACATTTTTCCAGATTTGTGGAARCCGTCCTCCCATATAGATAGCAGCCATAATCCATCCCAACCACGTTCCTACTAGACTGGTGGACTGTTCACYTATCATTGTGTCCTTGAATGCAATTATGCTGGCTTCCTGAATTTGCACAACGTCAGTCAATAATTAGCGATTCATATTATCGATATTGAATTATTCTTAACTCTACAGCGTTCTTCTATGGATAATAGATTCTGCATGTTACAGTTACCTGCAAAACTTTCCTCCCTGTTAGTACAACTGATGCCCTTGTATCTATTTTAGTAGAATCGAAGGCTGGAATGGCTTGTAAATGGAAGTAATTGAGTCCGACAACAAAGAAAACTGTTGCAGCTACCTGGAGATTGAAAATTGAAAGAGCAAATTTTGTAATACAAGAACTCGCCAAGTAC
>JZKD02S2232435.1:197347-209888 GCA_000966675.3 Picea glauca | reverse complement strand
AAGATCTTCTTTGCATGTTTCTGGACAAGTTCTATAGGGATGGTTGGTTCTCGAGACTTTTCCTTATTAATGACGATCTTTACAGTTGTTGCATGATGGCGTTTTAGTATTAAACCTTTGGTGTTGCATATCAGGAAAGAAGTACAAGGATGGGAAGAACAAGAAACAGTGACTAGGAGTTGGATATTTCGTGAACCTGCTAATGCGAGGATCCAAAATAGGGTGACAAGGTCTACCCAGATGACATGAGGCCCCGACGACCAAATTGTATAACTCAAAACATTTGAATGCATAATGTGTAAAAAATAAGAGGGGATGATCTCAGAGTCCAGTAGTCAATTTGTATATGGAGGAGGATCAGGTGCCAATTCTTTCGTACCAGTGTGTTCAGTTTTCACTAGTAAAAGCATAGTTAATGTATATTAGGAAGGACATGAATTTAGTGGGGATGGAAGGCAACGACAGATACTTGTAGTGAAGTTAATGTATTCGAGGAGTCTATGGTGGAATTGTAGATCAAAAAGGTTTTGAGTGCAAGATGTATATCACAGAACAATAATAATTCAAGTTCGTAAGCGCCAACCCGATAACCGTGGCCATAAAATTGGCTAAGTATGGAAAGGAACAATAGTCGGTGGGATTCATCATGCGAGGATATTGATGGAGATGAAGATATGTTAGCCCACCAACCTTGGAACTGACGGCTATAGAAAGGAAACCAACCTTGGAACATGAGGAATCTGACCGGTCATTGTTCCTTTCGATACGTGCAAATTGGGAGATGATTTACAGTTGAACCAGAAATAGGGTCGGATTCGTCAGCCTGCGAACCCTAGAACCTGTGATCATAGAAAGGTGACTAAGTATATAACTAGAAAGAGATAATAGATGGGAAGAAGAAAAGGGGAAAAGTGTTAAGTATCTCATAGAATAAAATCTATTGTTCCTTTATTAAGGCCAATCTTTTCGAACCCTTGGTGAGTTCTCACTAGTAAAATCATAAATTGCAGATCATAGAATTTCTTTGCCTGGAAGATGTGTTAGATAACGCAAACCCGGGACCGAGTGGCCAGATAATTGGCTAAGTTTTGGCCAAGAGAATTTTTTTATATTTATTCCAATAGTATTGATATTAGTATATATGGACGAATATTATCAAATAGAATAAGTTTCAATATTTGAAAGATATTGAACATGAACATGACGTCAACACTTGAGTTGCCTTGTTGTAATAGTTATTAATTCATTCTATTTACAGGACCCGAAGAATGAAAGAAGGATGGGTCCTCCAATTTATTTCTTCAAGTAGAGGGCGAGCACCATATAAGTATGGCCTATGAAAAATTATTCTTCCATGTAAAATGTAAGGAATGAACAGAGTACCCTTTATTTAAATTGAAGTATTGAGCAACAGAAAGAAAAGCGTGTCGTCCATGTTTAACAAAACACAAAAAAATGTACAAAATAAAATGAAAAGCAATACCAAAGATTGGGAAACACCATTAAAAAAAAATGCAAATATTCTATATTCAAATAAGACGAGTTACAAAATACAGTTGAGATTATTTTCCACAATGACTGCGATTTGGCCTCCTACTGACCAAAAAAACATATGTACAATAATTAAGCTTTTTGACAGTCTTATTGATGATCAAATGCTTGAGTCATAAAAAAAACGAGTTGAATATCAATTTCGGCTCTTGGACTTCATTGGTTCTGTCAACTAGATCTATTCGAGTTTTTTGAATATCTTGTCTCTTCTAGATATGGCATGCTTGCATTGGTTGGTTATTCAATATTCCATGCTTTGTTAAGTGTTAATCTCCCTCTGTTGTCGAAAACTTGGGGTTTAATGTGCCTTCCTTGTAATGTTCCTGACCATTGACATCCACGACAACTTAGAAATTCGATTCAGGCCCAATTCAAAGTCGAGAAGGTCATTTTATGTGACGTCAGTTCTGGGGGAAGCAAATCCTTGTAGGCAACAAAAGCTGAGACAAAAAAAAATTCAAGTATGTTGTGACTGCTATTCTCCCTCTATTCGATCATCTGTTTGGTTGAAAAGCCTGCTTGAAGATTTGTATTTTGAACTTCTTTGTTTTATTATAGTAAATTGGAAGGAACGTCCAAGCCAACTGCAAAATGTTCCTCTGTTGAATTACATGACTTCTTCTGTCATCACAAGTCTGGCAATTGTATCAAATGTTGTAGATCACATCATAATATATCTTTCGTCATAGGGGTGGCAGACATGGAAGCCCACAAAAAGGTCTTGAATGTTCGGAAGTGATGCCAAATATTAATCCATGCTCGAATACACTTAGTAGGAAATTATAAAATTGGATACCAACGAACATGAGAAACTGTATGCACTTTTGAATCAACATTCTAAAATCACAAATTGTTTTATGCCAAAGTTGTAATAGAATTGATAGACAACCAGTTTCTATTTCAAATGGTGTTGAGCGAGCTCTCGATGCAGCAACAGACTTGACATACAATCAAATTTCGATCACTACTAATACTAATGTTAAGTGCAAGAAGTTGTGATCCCAGGTTCCAGGTAGTTTGACCTTCAAGCATCCACATAGGTGGTGACCCGAGGCTCTAGATAGCTTCGGCCTCAGACATTGGCATTGGCAATGGAAATGGGAATAGTTCTACTGACTATAGTGTGACAATGCGATGAACAAGTAGGGATGTCATTGTCAAAGTACTTAAACTGTAGGATTGTCAGACTTGAAAAGAACATTGACTTTAGTGTTGCTTTCTTACGAAATCTACAATGTTGCTTTGTGTCCATAAATCTTTGGACGTTGGGTGTCCTGTACAATAATGACCTTGACATTAGGCACATGCCAGACATCTATTATGTGACATTGCAGTGTTAATGAAATTTCCATAGTGGACGTCGTGAACCCCAAACAACGCCTAAAAATTTTCGAACATCCGTTTGTTCAAAAAATATATTGTATGATTTGAACATTTTATTTTTTTTCAAATATCTCATCAACTGCAACAAAAGAAATGAATTTTCCCTATCCAAAGCAAGGGAAACAACAGTAAGATTGAAATTTGGAGGAAACAGATCTGGAAACACACCACTACATTAATGTCTCTTCTAAAGAATGAAATAAGATGATTACATGAAGGTGGTAGTAAAAGGTGATTTTCAAAAACCAAATCATTACCTGAATATGCGAAACTTCTTATAGAATGTGGTAGTATAAAGTAACCCTCAAAAAGTGTTGCAAAGTCCATAATCCAGTTATATGCATAGGAGTAGTAAAATAAAAAATGTGCAGTAGCGATAGACAATTGATTGTATGTGGAGTATGTAACTACATCCAGAGGACAGTGAACAAAATTTGACAAAGAATATGACTTTTTTCAAGCCTCTTCCACACCCAAAAGTAGCTTAACAAACTTTGAAATAGAAACTTATATAATTTTAGTATGTCATTCTATCCACCCATATAGTTTCTCTTACCTGCGACGATCCAAATCTATAATTTCCTTCTGAGTACATTCGCAAATGGAAAAATATTTCGTGTCATTTCTGAATACTACAGACCATTTTGCAAGCCACGATAAGTGTGACTCCTCTAACGAAGACAAATTCTTGTGTGCTCTGCAGAATTTGATACACTTGCCAAATCTGTGTTGTTGGAAGAGGTTATATACTTCAACGAAGGAGCATTTTATAGGTGACCTGAAAATCCCTTCCAAATCCTAGCAAGAAAACAAATAAGATCAACAAACGAACTCCAGACAGCCCTTTCGACCAACCAAAGCATCGAATACAGGGAGAACACCAATTATAAGATACTTGTTTTTTTTTTTCCCTGTCTGAGTTTCTGTTGGATAACAGAGTTTATTTTTGGCTCAAATCTCACGTCACATAAAACCATTCTCTATTCTTTCATTTGGGACTCAATGGCATCTATAAGTTGTCTTACATGTCCATGACCAGGAACATTAGAATGAAGGCACACTAAAGCCCAACTCTTTGATGATAGAGAGAAATGGGAATAAGTATTTAAAAGCAATGTTGGAGGATGATAGTATAATATTCCACAGATTTTGGTTTAATTCGCATAATGGCATATGCCCTCGATATTTTCACTTATTAATGCCAATCTTTCGAATATGTGCACTGAATAGTGACTAATAAAACATAATAACATTCCCATATCCGAGCAGATTCTCAAATATGACAACATGTAACATATACACAGTAATAAAGAGAGACATGACGTCAACACCTCTATGGATGACACATTCATGGATGGCAACGTAGTAGTATAGTACTACATTGTTACTATGATGATACCTTTAAAAAACTAAAATAGCCAATATTTTTTTTTGCAAATTCAAAATGTAGGCAAAAAATTTATCAGATCCCATAATATTCATCTGTTTATGCATTTTAGTGGGAGATGTCATCGATTTTTCTGCTTATTAAAGCTAATATTTTCGAACCTGTCTGGTCGGTTGTCACTTTTGAAATAAGAATTAATGTGCATTGGAAAGGGCGGAAGGTGGCGAGGATGGAGGGTAGTGACAAAATGATTATAAACTGAACCCGGAAATGCGTGAACCCACGAAACTTTGAAGACTCGACTAAGTATGGAAAGGTAGGTCGGACATACACAATCATCATAGGTAGAGGATGGGTTGCGAGGTCGAAGAGTGAGGGGTCAAATTGTAAAGAAATAATGTTTTGGGTGCAAGATGTATACCCCGAACACGAGTTACCATAGTTCGATTATAGCGAATGAAAGTTTTGAATGCAAGATGTATACCCTGAACACGAGTTACCATAGTTCGATAACACCTATCCACAACCCTGCGTTCATAAAATTGGCTAAGTATGCAACTAAACGACGGTCAGTCGGACTCGTGATGTGAAGATATAGATGGAGGTGACAATTTTTCAGATCGCCACACCAGGAACCCGCGAGCACAGAAATATGAGAAAGTATAGAACCAAAAATGCATAATAGAAGGTAAGAACAAAAGGGAAAAACAAACAAGTTTAGAAGAAATTGGATAAATATGCAAATGAATGGCGGTTGGTTGGACTCATGATGTGAATATATAGATGGACATGAATATTTGTCCATTGGCCACCCCGAGAACCCACAACTATAGAAACGTGGCAAAGTATAGAACCAGAAATGCATAATAGAGAAGACGAACAAAAGGTAAAAACGAGAAATTTTACAAGAGGAAAAGGAAAGGGAGATAAGAACTCTATCGTTCAGACAGCAAGACTTACTCTCATAACTATGAAACCATAGTAAGACATTAACCATGGGAAAAACATCGTCAGCTATGAAATATAGTTGGATCCTGACAAACCCTGGTTGAAGCCGTAAGAGATGCAATTTACATCGACTGCAAAATTTTGTATGTCATTTTATCTTAATAGTATTTTCTGGGGATCCAACTACAAAACAATGTAACAACAGATCCAACTATAGATGCAACACCCTAGAATCACAAAGCTTAATAAAACAAGAAAAAGAGACAAATAACAACCTAGTTGAGGAGCACCAAAAGGCTCAACTGTAGCTACAGGACCCGAAGCCTGCAAAGTTGAATCAAACAACAATAAGAAGCATCCATCAAACAAAGAATCAAGCACCAACTAGTCGACCATGAATGCCTGTGAAGAACAATATTGGCCAAGTTCACTGGACACAAGACTGTATCAAAAAATTCCAATGAAAATGTATTGCAACACATCTATTAACCAAATAGTTCAGGCTGTGAGACCTGTCAGGTAAAATTCAAAACTGGGTGGACCGTCCAAAGGCCAATGTTCAACACATAACCTACCTGCATGATAGAAAAAGTGACGCATTGCAAAAAGATATTGTATTTTCTCCTCACATACAAAGATGTTTTTGAAGAGGATTTCGACTCAGGCATCCCCAGTAGTCGAATTTCCCACCTACAAACTGCAAACATCAAGTGAAAATAAACACGACACCCAAACCCATCCGTCAATGGAGAATGACAGAAGGGCAGTTCCAATCACGGTTGCAGAACGCCAAGCATGAAAACTGCAACAAGACCAACAGACAAAGAAGAACAACAACAATAGGAAAATAAGAAATCAGTGAACATGTAAGAAGCAAGCATGAACCAGTGAACCAACAATGTCGTTGAAGAACAATATTGCCCACATTGACTGGAGAGAACATTGCATATAAAAAAAAGCGGAAGAAAATGTACTGTAACAGGTGTGCTAAGTAAACATTTAACGGTGTGAAGTCTATTAGGTAAACATTTAAGTTTGTCAGAACTGCTCTGTAAACATTTTAGAAAGAATGCAGTGTGACAGGTCTTTTACCTACCAAAAAACATTTATTTTATTATTTTATAATATAACAACACAAAGAGATCGTATATGATCCAAAAACTTTGGATATGCTAGCATATCAAACATTGGGATAAATTTAGTTAGCAAAAAATGCTCGGACAAACATTCGAACTAATGTTAGCATTAATCCATTTTCGAGCAATGCATAAGAAAATATATGGTTCAAAAAGATCATATATGATAAAAAACTTTGGATATACTAACATATAAAACATTGGGAATAGCAAAACCAACAATAAGATCTCCAATATGTTATCCAATCAAATCATGACATATATGATACATTTTATTATATAAAAATCAATGTTTTTAGTTCCCTATTTCCAATAATAGATATTATACAAATATTTGTAGTCAAATAAAAAACTATTAATTCCCTAGTTCCAATAATAGATATTATGCACATACTTCCTTTTCAAAATTAAATAAATTTCATTTTGACATTGTGTTCTAATGCTTCGAATGTGTGCTAAGCTTATCAAGCGATAATGCGTTGAAAATAGTATCCAATAGAATAATGCGTTGAATATAGTATCCAATAGAAAGATAAGTACGATAGATTGACATTAACTTTTTCTATTGGGAGAGTGTGGCAGGCTTACCAGTATGGTATCTGGACATGGTAAGCCATATAGGATGATATCTGTACATTGTAAATGATAAGCCATATGATTATGTAGTAAGTTAATTATTGGTAAATGGTAAATCATATGATTATGTAGTAAGTTAGTTATTGATAATTTGTTTTTTTCCTTTTGTAAGTTATATAGTAAATAGTTATAGTGAATAATGTTTAATTATGGATAATGTGTTTCTTTTATTTTGTTAGTTAGATAATGAATAATATAATATCTAATTAACAAAATAAGATGATACATAATAAGTTGATCATTAGTAATGTCTAGTCACTTGCATAGTGAATAAGTCCATTATAGTAAGTTAATCATTAGTAATGTGTCTCTTTCATCTTGTCACATGCATAGCTAATAATCCCAATCATTATAGAAAGTTAATCATGGGTAATGTGTCTCTTTCGTGTTGTCACTTGTATAGTGAATAAGTCCCATCATTGGTAAAGGGTCTCTTTCATCTTGTCTATTAAAAAATAAATAATATAATATCTAATTAATGATTGAATTTGAATTGCTCCATCATACATAATTTTTTTCTCCTTAACATCATCCATATGGACATTCCCTTCATTATTAACATCAATATTGACACTCCCTTCCCTGTTTGTCAATATAATCTTATACAGTTTTTGTATGTTGAATTTGAAAATATTATGTAATAAAAAGATGTTACATCAATATTGACACTCCCTTCCCTGTTTGTCAATATAATCTTATACAGTTTTTGTATGTTGAATTTGAAAATATTATGTAATAAAAAGATGTTGAAAATAGTATGTAATAAAAATCTTTCAATTTAATGCATAGGAAGATACTACCTCTCTCTTTTCGTGATATGATTATCAGCTAATACAAATTCACCTGTANAGAAATAATGTTTTGGGTGCAAGATGTATACCCCGAACACGAGTTACCATAGTTCGATTATAGCGAATGAAAGTTTTGAATGCAAGATGTATACCCTGAACACGAGTTACCATAGTTCGATAACACCTATCCACAACCCTGCGTTCATAAAATTGGCTAAGTATGCAACTAAACGACGGTCAGTCGGACTCGTGATGTGAAGATATAGATGGAGGTGACAATTTTTCAGATCGCCACACCAGGAACCCGCGAGCACAGAAATATGAGAAAGTATAGAACCAAAAATGCATAATAGAAGGTAAGAACAAAAGGGAAAAACAAACAAGTTTAGAAGAAATTGGATAAATATGCAAATGAATGGCGGTTGGTTGGACTCATGATGTGAATATATAGATGGACATGAATATTTGTCCATTGGCCACCCCGAGAACCCACAACTATAGAAACGTGGCAAAGTATAGAACCAGAAATGCATAATAGAGAAGACGAACAAAAGGTAAAAACGAGAAATTTTACAAGAGGAAAAGGAAAGGGAGATAAGAACTCTATCGTTCAGACAGCAAGACTTACTCTCATAACTATGAAACCATAGTAAGACATTAACCATGGGAAAAACATCGTCAGCTATGAAATATAGTTGGATCCTGACAAACCCTGGTTGAAGCCGTAAGAGATGCAATTTACATCGACTGCAAAATTTTGTATGTCATTTTATCTTAATAGTATTTTCTGGGGATCCAACTACAAAACAATGTAACAACAGATCCAACTATAGATGCAACACCCTAGAATCACAAAGCTTAATAAAACAAGAAAAAGAGACAAATAACAACCTAGTTGAGGAGCACCAAAAGGCTCAACTGTAGCTACAGGACCCGAAGCCTGCAAAGTTGAATCAAACAACAATAAGAAGCATCCATCAAACAAAGAATCAAGCACCAACTAGTCGACCATGAATGCCTGTGAAGAACAATATTGGCCAAGTTCACTGGACACAAGACTGTATCAAAAAATTCCAATGAAAATGTATTGCAACACATCTATTAACCAAATAGTTCAGGCTGTGAGACCTGTCAGGTAAAATTCAAAACTGGGTGGACCGTCCAAAGGCCAATGTTCAACACATAACCTACCTGCATGATAGAAAAAGTGACGCATTGCAAAAAGATATTGTATTTTCTCCTCACATACAAAGATGTTTTTGAAGAGGATTTCGACTCAGGCATCCCGAGTAGTCGAATTTCCCACCTACAAACTGCAAACATCAAGCGAAAATAAACACGACACCCAAACCCATCCGTCAATGGAGAATGACAGAAGGGCAGTTCCAATCGCGGTTGCAAAACGCCAAGCATGAAAACTGCAACAAGACCAACAGACAAAGAAGAACAACAACAACAGGAAAATAAGAAATCAGTGAACATGTAAGAAGCAAGCATGAACCAGTGAACCAACAATGTCGTTGAAGAACAATATTGCCCACATTGACTCGAGAGAACATTGCATATAAAAAAAAGCGGAAGAAAATGTACTGTAACAGGTGTGCTAAGTAAACATTTAACGGTGTGAAGTCTATTAGGTAAACATTTAAGTTTGTCAGAATTGCTCTGTAAACATTTTAGAAAGAATGTAGTGTGACAGGTATTTTACCTACCAAAAAACATTTATTTTAGTATTTTATAATATAACAACACAGAGAGATCGTATATGATCCAAAAACTTTGGATGTGCTAGCATATCAAACATTGGGATAAATTTAGTTAGCAAAAAATGCTAGGACAAACATTCAAACTAATGTTAGCATTAATCCACCTTCGAGCAATGCATAAGAAAATATATGGTTCAAAAAGATCATATATGATAAAAAACTTTGGATATACTAACATATAAAACATTGGGAATAGCAAAACCAAGAATAAGATCTCCAATATGTTATCCAATCAAATCATGACATATATGATACTTTTTATTATATAAAAAACAATGTTTTTAGTTCCCTATTTCCAATAATAGATATTATACAAATATTTGTAGTCAAATAACAAACTATTAATTCCCTAGTTCCAATAATAGATATTATGCAAATACTTCCTTTTCAAAATTAAATAAATTTCATTTTGACATTGTGTTCTAATGCTTCGAATGTGTGCTAAGCTTATCAAGCGATAATGCGTTGAAAATAGTATCCAATAGAATAATACGTTGAATATAGTATCCAATAGAAAGATAAGTACGATAGATTGACATTAACTTTTTCTATTGGGAGAGTGTGGCAGGCTTACCAGTATGGTATCTGGACATGGTAAGCCATATAGGATGATATCTGTACATTGTAAATGATAAGCCATATGATTATGTAGTAAGTTAATTATTGGTAAATGGTAAATCATATGATTATGTAGTAAGTTAGTTATTGATAATTTGTTTTTTTCCTTTTGTAAGTTATATAGTAAATAGTTATAGTGAATAATGTTTAATTATGGATAATGTGTTTCTTTTATTTTGTTAGTTAGATAATGAATAATATAATATCTAATTAACAAAATAAGATGATACATAATAAGTTGATCATTAGTAATGTCTAGTCACTTGCATAGTGAATAAGTCCATTATAGTAAGTTAATCATTAGTAATGTGTCTCTTTCATCTTGTCACATGCATAGCTAATAATCCCAATCATTATAGAAAGTTAATCATGGGTAATGTGTCTCTTTCGTGTTGTCACTTGTATAGTGAATAAGTCCCATCATTGGTAAAGGGTCTCTTTCATCTTGTCTATTAAAAAATAAATAATATAATATCTAATTAATGATTGAATTTGAATTGCTCCATCATACATAATTTTTTTCTCCTTAACATCATCCATATGGACATTCCCTTCATTATTAACATCAATATTGACACTCCCTTCCCTGTTTGTCAATATAATCTTATACAGTTTTTGTATGTTGAATTTGAAAATATTATGTAATAAAAAGATGTTACATCAATATTGACACTCCCTTCCCTGTTTGTCAATATAATCTTATACAGTTTTTGTATGTTGAATTTGAAAATATTATGTAATAAAAAGATGTTGAAAATAGTATGTAATAAAAATCTTTCAATTTAATGCATAGGAAGATACTACCTCTCTCTTTTCGTGATATGATTATCAGCTAATACAAATTCACCTGTACAATAACTATCCATTGTTAGTTTTCCACGAAGGTAGAACTTAGTATTTTCCGAACACACATACATAACCAAGGAGAAAAGTGATAGGGAGCTTAAATATGTGAGTGATTACATTAAACAGCAGTTTTGACACTGTTACACAGGCCATTAGGGATAGTGCTTGCATCCATTCTCTCCCCAATGATCAATCGGCTCTCTTTAGTTCACCTCATTATCACGCACCATTTAAGCGAGATGGACTGAATATTGAATAGAGTACAGTAGCTATCCAGTAGCAGCCTAATTTATTATTCCAGGTACTCTATGTTTGCTGCGGCTTGATTCTCGTAATCTCCATGTTATCTTCATGCTCAACGGGCTTGATTCTCGTAATCTCCATTGTTGTCTTCAAGCTCAACGGGTTTTCTGATCTTATAATAATAGATGAACTGGAGAAGAATCTGGAGAAGTCTTTTGTTAAGGATTGTCCTTCCAAGATTAACAAATACTACAAGAACTATCCAAGGGAAAAAAGACGAAATCAATTCTGATAACATTTGATAACCCTAATACACTTATTAAATTGCACACAACTCTGTAAGTTTTTATTGTGAAAGGATACAAAGGAGTCTAAAACCACACAGACTGCAGCATCCACAAGCCATGGCATATTTGGTTTTAGTTTTTTCCATTCCAAAGTCTTTACGATGATGCTGCACATATCAACATTAATAGGCAGATTTCGCAGCCACATTAGCTACTTTTCTCTAAGAACATATTAATACTAAAGCCATGAAACAATCCAATTCTCTGGCGAAAAAAAGACAATAGGATACCTTCCAACATAGGCTGCATTGCCAACTAGCGCAAACAGGAACATCAATGGATTTAGACCCTGATAACATAAAAACGTTTGACTATACATTATTCAGTTTGACTAGTAGTACAGTATTCAGTTTTGATTAACCGTTCTTGCAATCTGTGAAGGAATTCAGAGATGTGAGGATAAGAGTACCTCAACGGTTCCTCGCCGCACCTGTTAAAACATTTGATCATCAAGGGCATCGTTAGTTCTAATTTCAAATCAGAGGGACCAAAAATATGGGAATCTAGATGGTGCGAGTTCTATGACAAATTTAATTTCTATAATTATGGGCCAAAAAGTTTTGATCTGACAAAACAGTTAATATATTACAACAGTTTTCAATAACAGGTACATATCATGTAGGAATTATATAAAGTCACAAGACCCTGTCCGGTATTTAAAAACAGTTTTTGAGATGTTACATTTTTCCAGATTTGTGGAAGCCGTCCTCCCATATAGATAGCAGCCATAATCCATCCCAACCACGTTCCTACTAGACTGGTGGACTGTTCACTTATCATTGTGTCCTTGAATGCAATTATGCTGGCTTCCTGAATTTGCACAACGTCAGTCAATAATTAGCGATTCATATTATCGATATTGAATTATTCTTAACTCTACAGCGTTCTT
>JZKD02S2232435.1:171927-188133 GCA_000966675.3 Picea glauca | reverse complement strand
GAATGCCAAAAGTCCTAGACATCCAAAAACCTAACCCTAGGAGATGAAGTGCCAAAATTCATGTGGGCCCCGTTTGGGTAAGTTAGTACATCAACTTCCCAGGGTTGTAACTTTTGCATACGATCTTCATTTTAGGTGTACGATAGCTTGTTGGAAAGGTATCATCGAGGAGATTCATTTTGGGGGCTCAATCATGCCTTTAGCTATTATTGAGAACCTCGATCTCGAAAAACCTTTATTTAGGCCCTCAAAATGGCCCCAAAAGTTAAAACCTGCTAAAAATAGTAAATTGCCAAAATTGCCAGAAAGTTGTTTTGAGCCAGTTGGAAAAGGTGGGTGGCCACAGATATCCACCTGGATCAACAATACTTGTGACTTATGAACCACTAGAGGGTGTACTTTTTATTTCTGTAGGACCTTTCTTGGTGGATAGGTACACATGAGGGAATGATTAGCTCAAACCTTCATGGGGGGTCAAAGCCCATAGATGTATGTTGAAACCCGAGCCAGGGGTAAGAAGTGATTGAAGGATTGCACCAAATAAAGGAAGAACGTTGCCTTTGGAGGCACTGTGGAAGATCTAGACCTAAGGTCTCATGCTCCTCCCACTTGAACGTTGGCCTTGGGAGGCCTTGGACATCACCTTTGCAGCACTAGACCTCACTTGTCAGTTGGGGTTGTCATCTTGGAGACATTCATGAGGATATTGGCATGTGTGGGAATATTTTAGGCCTCTGGAGGCCTAACGTTTCATCTCTTTTTTCCAATGTTCCACACTTGAGGCCCAACGTCACCCTAGGAGGGCATGATGTCACATTTGGAGGCCTAATTAGATGAAAATTGAATTTATTTTGGTAAAATTACACCACCTTCTCAAGTAGTTGACCTGGAAGAGGAAGAGCCCAGAGGGAAAATGAGCATGGAGATGGTGGAAGGTGCAACCAAGAATAAATAAGTTTGTACAAGAAGCATGCCACAAAGTGAAAGCAGCACAAGGGTTTTCAGTAGCAAGAAACACATATTTAGCAAGATACCCGGGGCAGTATATCAGTCCAAAGAAGACTTGATGAACCGGTATGTTGTAAAAGGAAGTATGGCCAACAGTGAGATAAGAGACCTATTGCCCAAAGTACAGAAGCTCTCCCAGCAAAAAACGTCCTTGTTTTTAGTTAGATATGTAGAAAGAAAGACATTTTATATAACAATAGAAGATGATGATAAAGTGCCTGAAATCAAGATGCACTATGAGAATATTGGTGCCCCAGACAAAGTAAAGTTTCACAAGAATGATAGAGACATGTTGTATTTAGACTACCTAAGTTCCATTCTGAATGTTTCAAGACTGACGACACATGCACTAAAACTAGATGGACAGTTGAAACAGGAGAAGGCATCCAACAAAGTCTGGCTGACGTAGGTCAAAAGGTTAGAATCTGAAGGCCCTCAAGGGATAAAGTCTTCTCTAGATGAAAAAGATAAGATGATCCAAATCCTAAAGAAAAGGATGAAAATGTCCCCTACAGATCATCCACAGACAACAAAGCTAGTTTCTTTGGAACAGGAGAAGGAAACATTCAGACAAGAAGCACTCAATTACAAAGCTAAAGTGTTGCAGATTTAAAAAGAAAGAGAGAATTGGTCACAAGCACAGGTAGCAACATCCGATATAGCTGCCATTATACCTGTCAATACAAAGGCTGGATCAAGCACTGAGGGGTTGGTTCAAGCTATGTCTCCAGTAAGCTTAAAAATAAGGGAAATCAAGGGCCTCAAAGAGGTCATAGAAAGGCTGAAACAAGAGATGAAAGTGAATGAATGAAGGCTGAAACAAAATTAGTATTTGCAAGAGAGGGTAAGCAAGCTGAAAATGAGCTTAAAGGGTAAAACACTATTGCAAGGAGCTAAACATGTGATCTCATATGCTATTGTTGTAGAGTCTTCTAAATTCAGGGTTTATTTGAACTTTATAAATGACAAAGACAGTGTGGTTGCCAAAGCTCGAAGTAGGTGTACTATTGTTAATAAAGTATTAGCCAAGAATCCTTCAGAATAGGCCCAAAATGCCATTGATTTACTAAATTTTGTGTCCACTGCTGATCTTCAAACTATTGGGGAAAAGGATAGAACTACGCTGATCATTTGGGCCCAAAGGATCATCGCCAAACACAACTTTCTCAAATTGGTCCAGAACAAAGCTATACAAATGGAGCATAGTATACAGTAGTTTAAAGATACATTTGAACAATTTTTCATCAAGATCCCTCCACCATTAAGGGACTGCAAAGGTTCATTATACAATCAAGAAGACTACAATTCTATCCTCATTCAGTGCAGGATTGACCATTCCAAATTTGAAGCTATAGAGGAAAGTTTGAAAGACCCAAGTCTAGTAGATTATTTGGCTACATATTTTGAAATTTTGAATAGATTTATAACGGTAAAGGTTGGCTTGCCGACTATGTCTTACGCCACGTGCATTGACCTAGATATTTTGACTAAAGAGATGATGGATTACTAAATTCCCTCCGATTCACAATGGAAGGAAATTGTGTGGCTGGGTAAGAAAAAATGAAATCTCCCCGGAACCAGTAAATGATCTCCAAGTGTCATCAAATTTTCAGATTTGACCGAATATTAGAGCGAGACAAATGGTGAGGAGGAAGTCGGCCAGTCAGAAAAATTGTCCCTAATTTTGAAACGTTTTTTTGTTAATCATTGTAAATCGATTCATATACTAAAACTGTCAGCCATAATTGTTTTAGAAACTGAAACACTTCAGTTTCAGGGATTATACACGAATTGTATAAATGTTGGGATATTTGAATGAATTAATGTTGGCAGAAGTGCAATGACACCTTTTGGTTACTGTGAACTCTATTGTAACTTTCTAAAGCTGAATTGAATATATATGCAGAATCTTTTGAAGTCTCTATGAAAAGATTCTAATGGTGATGGTATGAGTTTTGTCTTCCTTCATTGTATGTATTTCTTGTGATCTTTTATTCCATTTACGTTTTCTGTTGTTTAAATTGGATAGTTAAAAGCTCATAATTCATCTTGTGATTCTCTCGGCTTAAGAAATTTAAACTGTGTAAATTTCTTCTTAACGAATTCAGAATTCATTTCGGTAATGCTCTGATGTAGTTGTTTGTTTTCCCTATCTTCCCACACTCTACTTAAATTCATATATAAATCAGATTCATTGCCTCATTTAGCCTTTATCCTCTGGAGAGTTCTACTGACTGATCATTGTTTTCATCCATTTTCAGAATTTTGACTCCATATCCCTCTATGTTCCTCCCCTTCATTGCCAACAACTTTATTAAAACCCCCCACACAAACCAAACCTAGCCACCGAGTCCCAAAGAAATATCAAGTGACACAAGAGAGCCCTCTATGAGTTGAGAAGGCTAGTGCTTCAACTCAAAAGTAGGTTGAAACAATTACCTATATCATTTGTCTATCTGGCAGACAAAAATCACAGAGTGCTAACACACTGTTTTCAAGTGTGAGAGAGAATGTTGAGCAAAACTCATTTTTTATCCATTGGAACTTATCCATTCCCCCCACAAGTTCACCTCACTGATTCCCACATCACCAATCCACCTCACCAATCGCACTTGTGATATCATGGTCGATACTCAAGGAATTTCCCTCTTAGTCATATTTCCGTTTTTTTCTTTTAATCACTACAATAATTACATGCTTCATAACCACATTATATCAAGTGCTAGAATAATTACAATCATGGGGGAAAACATAGTGTTACATATGTTTCCTTCCATACATGTGACAAGAGCCTTTTTTATTTAGTGTTGAATTTCTAGTATGATGAATTCTCAACAATATTTCCATAGCCAAGAGGGCCCCTTGTGTATGGGTAACTATTGTTTTCTTACTTAGATCTGTTTTACATTTGTTAACTAGTTCAATTTTGATTTCTTCCATTATATATTATGTGCTATTTAAATTTCATAATTTGTTTAATGAGTGAATTTCTATAGGAATTACAAGGGTGTCTATCCATGAGTTAGTGTTCAAAATATCACTTTATTAAACAATCACAAAATTATTTTATTTTCTCTGAATAAATAATTTGTATATGTCGTGATAAAATAGTGATCCGGTAGACATTAGTTGTAGGTCACTAGAAATATCCCTGTAGTATTTTTTTGACTTTTTTGAGTTGAAATTTAGATATTGAGAGGTTCTTCATAGGTAGTGTTTGCATTTTGAAAGTTGAAATAAGATAAAACCTACACATATAGTGTGAGCTCTTCATTGATTGATGATCCCATATTGATAATTTAATCCTCATAATTTAAGTAATTGAATTGACTGATAGCCCAATAGCCATCGAGGGTTAGCATTTTGACTTCCTTAACTCTCAACTAGTGAAAGATTTGTACCTTCTAGAATATTCTTGAAAATCTAGGCATGGATGGCTCCATAAGTTTGAGTAATGGGGGTTGATGTGGAATCCAATCGTACCATGGTGGTCAACATGGTAGGTCAACTTGGGGAGGCATTACTTTTGCATGTGAACTTGGATTAAGGTTATCCTTATACTACAAGAAAGGTATTGATGCATAGAATATGGAATATTCCTTCAAAGTAGGTTTTGAACAAAAAAAGTCTCATTTGATTCCTAAAAGTGGCTATGAAATATTTTAGGTGATTTTTTACCCCAAATTTCCAAATTGGGACTTGTCTTTCAAATGGATTTATAAGTCAATTCCTTGAACTTTTTCCACCTAGAAAGTATTGATATAGATAAAAAAAATTATATAATGATCCAATTGGGCTCATACCTCCCCTTTTAAGTAGGATTTTGGTCCACAAAATATTTACTTAATGAGGTGAGGAAATGTTTCCTCTACCTTCTCTCTCGAGTACCATTTTTCTTTGCCTATAACTTGTACTTTTAACCCGATCTGACAAGGGCCATGTTTCCCATGTATTGTAGTTCCAAAATTCTTCTACAAAATTGTGTCTTCTTCCAACTCTTCTTGAGCATATCGTGCTAAGTCCTCTATGGTAGGTACGAGCTACTCCTCCTCCTAATCCATCATGGAAGGCTCATAGAGTTTCAAATTATCCACATTCACCACTAAGTAAATGTGCATGTATGGGGATATAATGAGTCTGCAGGTGTTATCTCCCACCTTCTCCAATACCTCAAAAAAAACATAATGCAAAGCCTTTCTCTTCTTACCATAACCCTATAGTATTTTTTTTTTCATATTTCACCAAACTTTGTCTCCCACTTTAAATGAATTCTTGGTTTTTTGTTGATCATGTATGTCCTTATATTTGTTTTCTTATGGCTTATTCAATGTTTCATGCACTTGAAAATTGATCTTTCTAATCATTTAAAAAAAATAATCTTCTTTCAGTGCCTCCCTTGTGGTGTCTTCCCTTACTCCTCCTTGTTCTCCTTAAACAACATTCAAGGTTGAATGTGGAAAATACCCAAAGCAAGTTTCAAAGGGGGAATTACTAGTAGAAGTGTGAACTTCTCTATTATAAGAATGTTAAATATAGGCCATATATTCATTCTAGGTATTCATATGCTTCTAATTGTAACCACTCAAAAGCTACACCAAAATCATGGTGACTACTTTTGTCTATCCACCTCTCTATGGATGAAATGATGTATATCTATTCAACTTAGTGCCCATATTCTCCCAAAGTGAAATCCAAAAGGAACCAAGAAATATGGTATCCCTATCTAAGATAATGCTCCTTGGTATCTCAAAATGTACCCATACACGTGTTATAATTTTAGAAGTTACACTTATCTTATTTAACATTCATTAACAATTGCATGTAATAGGATTGCTCAAATATAAAAAATCACAAAACACAAGATATATCCTAGGAAAACCTCGTGGGGGAAAAAACCCAACAACAAATTCTTTAGTATAGATTCCTTCAACTAGTATAATGTCACATTATAGCTAACTACAAATAGACCAAGACCAGGATACCAAAGACAAATAAACCAATACCTATTGCGCTAGATATCCTTTTCTATGTTGCGAATACACAAGAGAAGGAGAGTTGTGTATGTATACAAATGAGAGAAACTTGACCTCTATCTATACACATCACTTAACTCCCGAAAAGATGTAACCCTAAGAGGGGTTGTTTTGAATTTTACAACAAGGATAACAATAAAATAATAATTTATTTTGAGACAACTTATACAAAAAGATTACAATAAACTTCTCCAGGTTTGACCAATACAAATACAAAACAATATCTTTCGTAGTTATATTAAAATATCAACAATCCCTCTTAACTAGGAAGGTATTCTTTGTTTCCACACAAGATCAGAACAAAGCATATTGATATTCAATATCACATTGTGAGAGACATGGTTAACTATTTAACCTTGGATTGTTGACTATGTAACCCTGTAACCCCCTATATGCAAAGAAAACAACAAGTGGGAGAATGTTGGGTATGTGTTATATTATTTGAACGAGTAGTAGGGGGGTTTGATGGGAGGTGTAGGGGGGTGAAATGTAGGGTTTGGGGGGAAGCGCCCCCGAGAATTTTTTTTTGTCTCAAGAAATGTGTTGCATTTTTGCCTCATTTTTCTGCAGATGGTTTTTTTTTCCGATGGTTTTCTATTTGCAGCTAAGGAATTAGGGTTGTTGACTAATCCAGGTCATTGGGTTAGGGTTTTGAATGCCACTAGATCTTATATGTATATTGTATTGTAAACAATGTATCACTATGAATGAATATAGAATATGTTGGTTTTCCCATTTTGGGTTTCCAGGGGAAAAATCTTTGTGTAATGTTTCTATTTCCCATAGTATATTTTCTATTCTTTTACTCAAAATTTGTTTACAGTAAATATTGTACAAGGTTAAAATCTACATTTTGTATCAGATATTTGTTAGCTTCAGGGGGATGCCTTTGTGTTTGAGGTTTTGGCTCAGGACTGTGATAAGCCTTGTTACAGTGGGAGATATGTGGTATTGATTTTTTAGGTGAAAAGAAATGGAGAGAAATTCAAAAATGGAGATCGAGAAGTTTAAAGGGAAAATTTTTGAGTTGTAGAAGCTCAATATGGAAGAAATTTTGGCGGAAAGAGATCAATGGATCGCGGTAGATCCAGGTACTGCACCTATAGGAACTTCAACAAATGACTGAAAAAATTTAGATTGAAAGGAGAAGAGAAAAATCCGTCTATGTCTCTCAGATTCAGTATTATTGATTGTGTCAAAGGAAGTTACAACCAAGGATTTATGGGATAAGTTGGGGGAGTTGTATCAGTCTATGTCCATAGTAAATAAACTATTCTTGAGAAAGAATTTGTATAACTTGAGGATGAGATATGGAGACTCGGTTGCAGAACATTTTAACGCCTTCAATACTTTGGTAAGTCTATTAATATTTGTTGAGATTAAAATTCGAGATGAAGATAAGTGTATCATTTTACTATGTTCTTTACCAGACTCATGGGATAGTCTGGTTGTGTCCATAGGTAGTAATACAACTACCTTGAAGTTTGATGAAGTGGTCTCATCCTTGTTGTCAGAGGAGATGAGACGAAAGAATATGGAAGGGTATAGCACAGATGCATTATTTGCAAGAGGACACTCCTGGGAAATAAATAGATATAAGTTATCAAGTGGGAGATCTAAGTCTAGGGGAAGAAATAAATTTCTCATAAATTTTGTAAAGGTATGTTGGAGATGTGTAAAAGAAGGGCACTACAAGAAGCAATGTAGATCCAAAGTTGAGAAAAAGAAGGGATCTGAAGAATCTCCTCCTACGGAAGAAAATACCTCCAAGGAAGAAGGAGGGGATGTGTACTTGGATTCTTTAAGAATACATGAAGATAATGAGGCATGGTTTGTTGACTCAAGTGCATCCTTTCATATGACTTTCCACAGGGAGTGGTTCTATGAATATGAAACATATGATGGAGGTAATGTTTTCTTAGGTCATGATTCGACAACCAAAATCATAGGATGAGGAAAATTCAAGTTGAGGATCATAGATGGAAGGATTATAACACTTGTTGGTGTTCTTCACATCCCAAGTTTGGCCAGAAATTTGATTTATGTAAGCAAAATGGAGGATGTAGGGGTAAAAACAATATTTGAAAAGGAAACCTTCAGGATGGTTCGAGGAGCAATGGTTTTGTTGTAGGGAGTTCGGCTTGGAACTCTGTATAAGATGAAAGGAAGAACTATTAGTTATGGGTGTAATATTTCCCTTTTTCTTGATATTGGAGTTGAAGAAGAAATAAATCCTACAGTTTTTGGAGAAAAGGTTGTGTTGTGGCATCAAAGATTGGGGTATATCAGACATAATAGTTTTCGACTACTACACAGTAAAGGTATGGTTGAAGGTATGTCTAAATTCTCTATGGATTTTTATTTATGTGAAAATTGTGTATATGGGAAGCAGAATCAGGTAAGATTCCCCTCTGGTGCAACGAGGGCAGAAGGAATTTTAAAGTTAGTTCAGAGTGATTTTTTGGACTTGTGTCAATCCCATCATTGGGAACATTTGTGTAATACGTCTCATTTATAGATGAATTCTCGAGGAATACTTGGATATATTTCCTTAAGAAGAAATTTGAAGTCTTTGATAGGTTTAAATATTTTAAGGCTCTTGTTGAGAATCAAACTGAGAAAAGAATTAAGGTCTTGAGGACAGATAATGGTAGAAAGTTTTGTGAGAATGAATTTGAAGAATTTTTTTAGAAGTGTGGTATCAAATGGAAGAATACTACTCCATATATACCTCAAAATAATGGAGTTGCAGAAAGGATGAAGAAGACATTGATGGAAAAAGCAAGGTGCATGCTCAATGGTGTTGGGTTATGACAAGAATTATGGACAGAGGAAATGGGTACTACATGTTAGCTAGTCAACAGATCACTCTCATTAGTGATGGATGACAAGACTCCACAAGAGGTATGGACTGGTAAGAGACATTCTCTCACACATCTCAAGGTATTTGGTTGTGATACATATGTTCATGTTCCAAAGGAAAACATGAGTAAGCTAGATAAGAAGGATGGAAAGTGTATGTTTATTAGATATAAATATGGTCTCAAAGGTTATAATCTTTAGAACCCAGAAACTAAGAAGGTAGTGTATAGCCGAGATGTGGTATTTAGAGAAATGAAGGATGTTGTTAAACAGGAAATCGTACCAAGTAAGGAAGAACAAGAGAAAATAGAGTTTTATTTAAAGGATGATGAATCAAACTCTATAGAAGAACATGAATCAGAATAAGAAGAACCTCATACTCTAGTATTGAGGAGATTGGTTCAAGAAATAAGGCTACCAAAAATGTATACTCCATCTGATTTCCATTCAAATTTTTCTTTGTCTATTACTGATGATGATCCTAGGACTGTCCGGGAGGAAATGGATTCAAAGGATGGAAATCTATGGAAAAAGGCCATGGTCGAAGAAATGGTTGCATTGGATAAGAATGAGGCTTGGGATCTAGTGTAGTTGTCGACTGGAAGAAATCTCATTTGTAGAAAATGGGTATTTAAAAAGAAGTTGAATGCAGAAGGAAAAGTGGAGAAATACAAAGCTCGGCTAGCAGCAAAGGGTTATTCCCAGGTTGAGGGAACTGATTTTGGTGAGATTTTTTCTCTTGTTTCCAAGTTAACCTCTATACGATTTATGTTATATGTTGTTGCTACATTTTATTTTGAAGTAGAATAGATGGATGTGAAGACAATTCCTACATGAGGATATGGAAGAATAAATCTATATGAAGCGACCAGAAGGATTTTTTGTAAAGGGAAAGAAGGAGTTGGTATGGAAGATGAAAAAGTCCCTGTGTGGTTTAAAACAATCACCAAGGATGTGGTATAAAAAAATTGATACTTATATGCTCGGATTTGGCTTCACAAGAAGCAAAGAGGATCACTGTGTGTATTTTAGATTAATTGGTGATCATTTGGTTTATTTGGTCTTGTATGTGGATGACATGTTGCTGATAGGAAACAACAAGGAGATTATCCAGGATGTGAAAACTCAGTTTTCCTCTAAATTTGACATGAAGGATCTCAGTGCTTCAAATTTCATTTTGTGAATGGAAATTAAAAGAGAATGGAAAAAGAGGAAACTTTGGTTAAATCAGAGAAAATATGCCAAGACAATATTGTAGAGGTTTAATATGTAGGAATGTAAACCGGTTAAGGTTCCTATTTATGTTGGTGTAAATTTATCTATGGATCAGTTTCCCAAGAGGCAGGAAGAGGAGGAGGACATTTCTTTTGTTCCATATGTGAGTGCAGTTGGAATTTTGATGTATGCAATGGTATTTACTAGACGGGACATTGCACATGTAGTGGGAGTTTTGATGAGGTCTATGTCAAAACTAGGGAACGAGCATTGGACAACAGTAAAAAGGGTTTTCAAATATTTGCATGGCACTGCTAGCTATGGATTGTGCTACCAAAGAAGACCGAGATTGGAAAGAGTGTTGTATATACATGTTTTTTTAGATGCACATTGGGCTAGATATCTGGATCATAGGAGATCTACAAGTGGGTATGTGTTTAACCTGTTTGGAGGAGCAATAATTTGGATGAGTAAAATACAGGGTGTAGTGGCACTTTCAACTACAGAAGTTGAATACATGAAAACCACTCATGCAAGTAAGGAATAAATATGGTTACAAATATTGTGTTCAAGTATTGGGTTGGTACAAAATGTTGTATGGATAGATTGTGACATTCAGAGTGCAAATTTTCTGGCGAAGAACCCGACTTATCATTTAAATACAAAGAATATTGATATTCAATATCACTTTGTGAGAGACATGGCTGACTATGTAACCCTGGATTGTTGACTATGTAACCCTGTAATCCCCTATATGCAAAGAAAAAAACAAGTGGGAAAATGTTGGGTATGTTTTATATTCCTTGCACGAGGGGTACTGTCAATGGAAAACGTCTCTCATTTTTTCCTTCATTTTCATGTCCATTGTTGGGTGTTTTTTCGGGCATGGTTTGTTTTGTTGATGGTTTTCAATTTTTGATTAAGTAATTAGGGTTTTTGACTAGTCCAGGTCATTGGGTTAGGGTTTTGGATGCCACTGGCTCCTATATGTATATTGTATTGTAAGCAATGTATCAATATGAATGAATATATAATATGTTGGTTTTCCCGGTTTGGGTTTCCACGGGAAAAAACTATGTGTAATGTTTGTATTTTTCATTGTGTCTTTCTTGTTCTTTTACTGAAAATATGTTTGCAGTAAATATTGTACAAGGTTAAAATATACAAATCAAACTGTATATAGAGTTAGAGTTTTATGGAGTAATGTGTAGTTCTCAAAAAGACCTTTCAAATGGGCTATCACACGCCTAAAACAAAGATCGTATGCAAACTTTACAACCCTAGGAAGTTAATGTACTAACTTACCCCAATGTGGTGCACATAAATTTTTGTACTTCATCTCCTAGGGTTATCTTTTTTTATGTATAGGGTTTTGGCATTCATGTTTATCATAAAAAGGCTTTCAGAACCTCATTGTAATCATCTTCTTGTAAATGAGTGTAGCTATCCCATCTATTCTCAGAGATAAAGTTGTCATCATTCTAGCCAGTCTTGCACTCTTTATTTTTATAGTCTTTCTAAATTTATTTCATTAATAGAAATCATTTATTGTTGTATTTATCTATTTTTGGCAATTTTTATGTGTATTTCATTGTCATATCTCTTCTTTCATTTCATTCCGAAAATAATCTGGATCAATGGGATTGTCTAGCTTCTAGAACATTTGACTGTCCAAAAAGAGATTACACCATAGGACCTTCTTCACCACAATGTTGTACACTATTTGTTTATCTAATTTCATCCATTGTAATATCAGCTCCAAGCAAATCCTCTATCATCTGGTCATCCACAAAAAATTGTCTTGATGAGATATTGTTTGGATTTCTCCCTAGTTAAGTCTTTTGCTTTGCTTCAGGTGATGGAGGAGAAACAATAGAGGCATTTATTCCGCTATAAATTGGATTTCCCTCTTCTGAAAGCTTACACTTTTACATACATAACTTTGATCTTTCTCTTTCTTCTTCTACCTTTTCAATCAATTTATTTTTTCTCGAGGACATTTTTTATCGAATCTTCACACTCTGTTCTTTCACCTTTATTAGTTTATCCATTTCTCATTCCATATCTCTTATCTGTTCATTCTGCTCCACGATAAGCTTCAACATCTCCTCTTTGTGGCCTTCCATTTCAACCACCTCTTTTTTTTGTGAATCTTCAGTAGCTGGAAGCTTCAGCTTCTTTCTCAAGGATGTTATATCAACATTCTTCTTCTTCAATAATTCCTCAGCTGCATTGACATTTGATGGGGCATACCCAATCTTTAGCACCAATTCTTCTAGTGTTTTGATCCTATTGTCCTTGGACAGAGAAGATATTTTCTCTAGTTTTAATTGGGACTGAACGTTATTCAGAAACACCTACAATTTTGAAGCAATAAATGAGGTGTTTGTTAAGGTGGAGAATATCATCTCCCATGTTTTCCTGTGCATTTCCATTTGGTCCACTGGATGGAATTCCTTCAAATCAAACTCAAAAGAAGTCTTCTTGTAGTCAGCAGTTGTCTTGGGAGGTGGAACTTGTGCTTGCAAGAATGTCATTTGGATTCTTCCTTTCTTTATTTCAAATGCTGAGAGCAGTCTGTGTTGAGCAGTGGAGGTCTTCTTCTAGAATTGAGCATTTGTGTTGTTGTTTAGGAGTTCATTCCTCTATTTGATATGTTTGTTCTCGTAAAAAATATTTGACTATGTTTTCTCATGGGATGGTTCAGATGACAAAGTAGTGCATGTTTTCATTTAGATGAATATGTGGACACTATGAACTGACTATCTAAAATGGTTGAGGAATGTGGTGTCTCCATGACTGTGGTGGACTGTATTTCTCCTTATTTGAGTAGCTCTAGTGTGTGATTGGTTTTGGCCCTTTTTCTGTAGACCTGGAAGTCTTCAACTGACACCTTTATGACTCAAGGGGAAACTTCTTTCCTTGATATCTTTTCTATTTTTATTTGTGGTGTGTTGGTATGTGAAGCAGTGTGAGGGAGAGGATGTTCTTTTGTTTCCATAAAAGTGTTTCATCCTTGGATTCATTCTTTTTCTCAACATGAAAACCACTAGGTGATAAAAATGGTCTATTAAATCCGTGAAGATGAATTTAGTTGAATTTTTCCTCACTAGTGAGGTCCATGAGGTCACTGACTATGGGTTTCCTTCCTGATCCAATTTCTGAAAATCACATGGAAACCTGTTTGACTAAAAAAACAACAATAAATACACTAGCACTGAGGAATATCTGAACATTCCTTGTGTTGAAAACCTGAAAAATTTAACATGTATGTTATCAGCCAGAAACTGACTAAAATCAAATTGAACTGTGACTTTTTCTTTTGTTGAAAAAATGGACAAAAAAACTAAGATGGGTTCATATAACCATTCATCTTAGAAGTATCCTAACATGTAACACAGAATATAAATGATTTGGTTTTCCCTGACAAAGAATATGGAGGATAGATAGGGATGATTTTTCTAAGATGGAAGAATTTTTCCCGGTTTGGGTTTCCAGGGGAAAAATCTATGTGTAATGTTTGTATTTTCCATTGTATCTTTTTTGTTCTTCTACTGAAAATCTGATTGAAGAAAATATTGCACAATGTTAAAATATACAAATCAAATTGTATATAGAGTCACATTTTAATGGAATAACATGTAGTTCTCGAAGAGACCTTTCGAATGGGCTATCACACGCCTAAAACAAATACCGTGTGCAAACTTTATGACTCTGGGAAGTTAATGTACTAACTTACCCCAACGTGGCACACATGAATTTTGGCACTTCATCTCCTAGGGTTAGGTTTTTAGATGTATAGGGTTTTGGCATTCATGTTTATCATAAAAAGGCCTTGAGAACCTCATTGTAATCATCTTCTTGCAAATGAGCGTAGCCATCACATCTACTCTCAGAGATAAATCTGTGACCATTCTAGTGAGTCTTGCACTCTGTATTTTTACAGTCTTTGTACATTTCTTTCATTAATAGAAATCATGTATTGTTATATTTCTCTATTTCTGGCAATTTTTATGTGCATCTCATTGTAATATATCTTCTTTCATTTCATTCCGAAAATAACATGGATCAATGGGATTATCTAGTTTCTGGAACATTTGGCTGTCCAAAAAGAGATTACACCAGAATACCTTCTTCAGCACAATGTTGTACACCAATTGCTTCTCTAATTTCATCCATTGTAATATCAGCTCCAAGCAAATCCTCTATCATCTAGTCATCCACAAAAAAATGTCTTGATGAGATATTGTTTGGATTTCTCCCTAATTAACCCTTTCGATTTGCTTTAGGTGATGGAGGAGAAACAGTAGAGGCATCTATTCCTCTAGAAATTGTATTTCCCTCTTCTGAAAGCCTACACTTTTACAAACATAACTTTGATTTTTTTCTTTCTTCTTCTACCTTTTTGATCAGTTTATTTTTTCTTGAGGACATTATTTATCGAATCTAGTGGTTCACCATGTTTAAAGATAAGAATTGGATTCCAAACACCCACCACAAATTTGTCTTTGTATTATTTAATAAGGCACAACCAAGTGGATAAATGTTTTTTTGTATTACAAAAGAAGACACATCTAATAATTCCAATTCCAATTCATTTCCAATTTCACTTGGACAAGTTTTTCTTCCAAGTCCAAGAAGAATCAAGAAGATAAAAACAACAATTCCAATTACACTTCGACAAATTTGTCTTCCTATTCTAAGAATACACAAGAAGACACAAACAAAAATTCCAATTACACTTGGACAAATTTTTCTTCCAATTCCAATAAGACATAATTAGATACAAACAACAATTCCAATTGAACTTGATAAATTTGTCTTACAAATTTTCCTTCAATGGTATGACAATCGCAAAAACGTATTTATGAATCTAACAAGAACACTAAAAAGATTAAAACATGTATGTGCGAGATGTTTTTTCCTGAAGTTGTCTTGATTTTTTTTCAACCATGAGACATATGAGGTGGGGTGTGCTTGGAACATGCATGTGTTCCTAGAATGTGTGCATGTTGTAGGAATCCCCACACATTCCTGGTGAGCATAAATGACCAACTCAATCAAGTCACGGGAGCGCGTTCGCGCTCCTAATGCAACATATATGGCATTTAATATACACCAAACATCTTTATGAATAAAAATGTATAGGGGTATGGGAACAAATAAGGCCTAAGGGATTAGGATTGAATGTGTTTTCAAGCATAGAGAAATGGTTAGAGCACCAAGATGTGGGTGAAGTTGGTGCAAGGGTTTTACACAAGGTATATGCATAGTGCACTACGGGCTCAAGTTACGATAGGGTTAAGGATTGTGTATAATTTATGGATGGGCTTAGATGGAGCTATGGGGGTCTATGCCATTGTCTACATTAAGCTCTAGGTCAACATCTAAATCTAGATGTAGCTCTATGTGGTGGTCTAGGTCATGGTCTACGTCAAGTTCTAGGTCTGGTGAAAAGATATTTGGAGTAATGGAACCTACTGAAATGGACATTATTACTGTTTGGAGGATTAAAGATTATGATATTGCAGTCCAACCAATTTGAAAGGACCGTTTGGAGGTGGAGAGATAGTGATAATGAAATGAACCATTTGGAGGCCCAGACATCATGAGATTGTAGTACACTCGAGTTGAAATGATCATTTGAGGCTGAAAAATGTGAGATTGTAGTGCACCCTTTGGAGTATTGAATTGAATCAGATTATGATTAGGGTTATATTCTATATCTTTTGGGAAGGGGTGGAGACCAGAAAATTCGTTGCAAAGAGAACATCATTTGCATTTATTTCATTTACAATTTTTCCTTTGCAGTTTGTTTTCTTTGTTGTTATGAATTTCCTTAAGGCTCGCAAAGTAGGTATCATCTTTGATTTCATGAATCTACAAAGTAATCTTCTTTATGTGAGTGGATTAATCAATATCTGTGTGCGGGTTAAATATAATGAGTAATAGAGGAACAAAAACAAATCATGATAGATTTCATTATTTTGGGCATTGTCAAGCTCTGGGTCAACGTCTAAATCTAGATGTAGCTCTATGTCATGGTCTAGGTCATGGTCTATGTCAATATCTGGGTCATCATCTAAAT
>JZKD02S2232435.1:136871-162092 GCA_000966675.3 Picea glauca | reverse complement strand
TGTTAAAGTGTGGGAGGGAGAGAGAGGAAGACATAGAAGGGGAATAGAAAAAGTGTGTGTGAGAGTGTGGGAGGGAGATGAAGGAAGACATAGAGGGGGAATAGAAATTGTGTGTGCAAGAGTGTGTGAGGGAGAGACAGAAATACAAAGATGGGAGGTAGAAAATGAGTGTGTTAGAGTGTAGGAGGGGGAGAAAGTAAGACACATAGGGGTGGTTGTTATCACTGAAATTTCATATGCAAGTGGTTACATGAATAAAAACATCTCCAAACACCTACTAGTTCACATGCAGCCCCAAAAATGAATTTCCACAAGGCACAAACTATACAAATGATAAAAAAATTGACATGGGATAAAACACTAAAGGAAGCACATGCACGTATACAGGCCAAAGAAGAGAGAAGAGTGCACATGCACTCGATGCACGATTGTGTATGACAAAAGCCGCACACTCCTATGAACGACGCATTTATGGTTCTTGTTGACCCCTCACCCACTTTTGGACAAACTCCCAACTTGATTTGACCCTCAAATCCGAGATGAATCCAAGTGGGGGGCTGGTCAAAGACTTAAGGGTGCCCTAAAGAGCCCCTTGTTCACAATATAGACTGGTTGGATATTGCCTCAAAGAATTGCTATAAAAAGATGCCATGGGTTCATTAATACTTCAAGAATCTCATTGTATTGTTATGGTACCTCTATTCTCCTACAAGAAAACTTTTTTCTTCTTGGAGCATATTAGCATCATCTCATTAAGTTATTCACGTCACCCCTTGAGGGAATCAACTTGGATTTCTTCACCATTTTCTTTCTAGTTTACCATTTGTAAGACAAGATCTCAGATAGGGGACTCAAGAACCCTCCCAAGGAGGAAGAGGGGATCCATAATTCCCCCATTTTCTGTGGTGTTTTCCCCCTAATATACTTCTCCATTAGTGGCATGAATATTGGTCATTTGTTTGACTGATTTTGGTTCTAACTTCCTTATGCATTTTAGTTTCATTTATTTAGTTACTTATTTAGTTGTTGTTAGCTTAGTTGCGTGTTTATTTCATGTGATTCATACACTAACATGTATCCTATCTAGTAGACCCAACTAGACTTGTAAGTGCCCTTATTTTGCTCATTCAAGTGGCGAAAAGCGCACAACATATTGACGATGATATTGGGGATAAGGTAACAATTTCATCCCTATTTGGGTTGTTTGAGCACTTCTTTTTGACTCATTTTATTTGCAGGGATCATAATCAGCCTAGCCTAACCTGTAAAGAGATTGGTTTGGAGCTAGAAGAGGAGAATTTCACTTAAAATCCCCCTCCCCCCCCCACTAACACGTATCAGAATGTGCGCGGGGAGTTTGGTCCATAGACATGCATTCTGATCATTATGCACCCACAACACTTTTGTTCTCTATGCATTATGTGCACAGTGTGCCCAAAGGTCCTTGGTTCCCTATGCAAGTTATGCCCACTCTACCTCTTTCTGAACTGTAACCTGCACATCTGTCTAGAGTCTTGAAATTGTAAGAGTTTTTTGTGATTTTTAAAGGCCCCTAGCCTTCCAAATAGTGCTTTTATGCAATTTTTAAATGCAATACACTTAGAATCCTTCTCCACATGAAGGGTTAGTCAAAACATAGGCACTTAAGGGGTTAAAAAGAACCATATTTCTCCTATTTTTCTTTGATTTTCCACATGGATGGATTGTTTTGATTGTAAAAATTAAGTTGAGATCCTTTACTATCACATATATAAACACTTGCATTGGGACCAAAAATCAAACTTCAATCATTGAGTATGCTCTTCTCTCGCACCATAGAGCCATCTTGAGAATTAAAAAAATGATTGATGGAAGATTTCATCTCCCTTAAAAAAGAAAATCTTTAGGATAGGACAAAGCCCCCGTAGGGCTCCTCTTAGTTTCATTTTTCAAAACACCTTAAATTTGTAAGGGCCCATACATGCCCACATGTTTCAAAGTTAGGATAGTTTTTTAAACTACTTTCTTAGTTTACATCACTAGAGGAGTTTAAAGAATATTTTAACGGGCCCATACATCCCACATGATTGCAATCTAGGATAAGTTTTTGAACCTTTCTTAGATTAAATCACATTAGGAAGTCTAAAGGATTGGTAAGGACCCACAGGTCCACATGCTAGTTCTTTATAGACTTTCAAATTCTGCAATGTTGTACCAATGGAATCTAGTAAGATAGCTAATCAAGATTTGTAAGGACCACAAGAAGTCCACATGTTGCAAGGTGACACCTAACTTATTAAAAATTTGGCACATTTTATCACTTTCTTACACACAAAGTCACTCCTCACTCACATAATTTCATATCGAACTTTGGAGGTTGAAGTAGGTCTCCTCCAAAGGGATTTTGAAATGTCCCACTACTTCTTGAAAAAGTTATCCACTAATTCAAACGAGATTGGTTCACACCCCCAATCTCTCAACCAACCACATCTAATTTTTCTTCTAAAAACTCACTAAGTTTTCCTCCACGGGAGGTGCGAAAAGAAATATTTTATTCTAGGTAGGATCTCGGGGGTAGGCATCCAAATAACCCCCCTTTATCTGGTTCTCACATCTTCAAACATTAGAATCTGACATATAGGGAAATTAAAAATCATCCAAGTCAAGTGTTACTAACATCATAAGGCAGGGAGATACCCATAAAGGGTTGAAGGTCGAGGTTCGGTTGTTCTATGCGTCCCCCCTTCAGGCACCCACCTCTTAGAAGGAATCCAACCCATGACCCATTTTTGAGGCCAAAAATATTAATGTCGCACTTTGAACGAGGTACATAATGGCGAAATTTTAGGACAACTACCTAAGTGGAAATTGTGGGTTGTAATTGCACCTTGATCGAGTTTTGTGTGTCTATTGGGAAATATCACCAGCTCTTTCAAGATATGCACCCTCTCCCTTCATTATAACTGATTACTTCATCCTTCTCTAGTTCCTCTTTCGGTGGCTTGAAACCTCCCTGTTAAGTACTATTGGAAGGTCTAGTACTATTTCAGAGGAAGGGTGTTACGTCTATTTAGGACACGAGCATTTGTTTTCTTTGTTCTGCCACGTAGACAAAATACACCTACCCACATGTATGCCTATTTTTCAATTAATTTATGTATGATGGTCTGGTGATTTCATACAATTGTGAAATATATTGTGAAGGTATAAAATATACAAATCTCTTGATTCATTTATTTCTCTCATCACCATTTTTCACACATTCACTTTGCTAGTCGGACATCATAGGGTACCCACATAATCCTCGTCGTTCCAAACGCTTGAAAAATCTCCCTCCTATCCTAGGAGGATTTCCTAGTTTCTCCAACTCACTAGATCAACCATATCACACCCCTATGAGTGCTACCATTTTGGGATCAAATTTACCTGGGTCCACTTCCCAAGGTCATCCATCCACTAGCTCTCCTTCACAAGGAGGCAGAGGGTACACTTCTTCCCAAGGGAGAAGAAAACCTCCACCAAGCCCCCCTCAAGGGTCATGTCCACCACCTTTTCACACCATGGATGGAACTAATCCTCCATCGCCACTCCACATGTCGTATTTGGCCTCCCTCAACATATTGGATCTAGGTAATCTCATGAATGATCCTATATTGCATGACCCCACATGGACTGCAATGCCTACCAAACTACCTTCAGGAATTCCCAAGTTTGAAGGAAAGGCAAGAGAAGATCTCGCCAACCATATCAGGACCTTCCACTTATGGTTCTCTTCACACAACATCATTGACGAATCCATCTGATTAAGGTTATTTCAGCACACACTCACAGGTCCATCAACCAAATGTTAAGTGGACGAAAAATCAGGGTCCCACGTGACTTTTGAATCATTGGGAAAAACATTTTTGACCTTCTTTCAACTATTAGTTCATCATGACAATGGTCTAGAACTGCTCTCTTAGTGTAAACAATCATCATCCACACATATCACCGACCACATTCATGAATGGCATTGGTGACGTAGTTTATGCAAAGAAGAAACCACCAAAGAAAAATGCCTCGATTGGTTTCTCAGATCACTCATCTCTATCCTTGCCGAAGATGTGGCCTCCACTTTCCCCCAAACTTAAGAGGAATCCATCAACAAGGCTCAACAATAAGACCTCATTTATGCTCAGTCAGGTTACTTATACACAGTACTACCTGACGCCCCGAGACCTGTACCATTCGGCCAGGACAAACCTAGGATGTCTCACGTGGTGAATGGATTGATTGGTACAACACCACACCATAATCTATACATCCAACCACCACCTATGTACAATACCCTCCTCCTCTTTACCAACATTCATATCCTATTGTTCCCCCTCATTCATTGGGGACACCCCCACCGATACTCATGCCGTATCCAGTCTCTCAATCCAGTACGGGTCCACCCCCAAACCCTGGATATAATCCTATAAGTAGTGGAAGTACATCTACTTCCTATATTCCATATGGATCCTATCCATAGAACAATCCATATTTCCCATTTCCTGGTCCTCCCCAGCCGATTAATCCTCCTTCGGGACAACCACATGTCGACATCAACTTTGTTCAACCCTTTCCCGTTCAATGGGTTCATACATTTGAATAGTTGAATACGTGCAATCCAACTCATAAGAAGAAAGGAAAAAACCGAAACAATGACAACCCAAGACCAGGAGGGAATAACCCCCACAACCATCCCACTAGGGGAAACCAATACCAATAACGCCAGGGGAGGAACAATAATAACAACCTCCAGATGAAATTACCTTGCGCTATATGTGGTGATTATGGACATCATACTCATCATTGCCCCCAAATTCCTGATCTCCAACGGATGAGGCCATCCATGAACTCACAGGGCCCTCTGACACCACCTTCCCCTTAGCAGGGCCCACAATAGTATTTTCAACCACCTCCTCCGGTTGTCTTTCAAAAACCCATACCATACCAAGGTGTGATGAACACCCAACAAGTAATCAACCCTGCCCCACCACAAAAGGGGCAATATCCAAATCTGGATACCACTCTCCCCAGGAATACAGTTGATTGCATTGTCCTCCTCACTAGCGAAGAAATTCTTCTGCAAACCCACAACCGTTAATACGGTATGCCTCCCGAATCTACCCCAAAAACATCATAAGCATAGCCAGCTACTGCAAGGAAACCATTGATGATTCCACATCCTAACGCAAAACCCATTCCCCACATACCATATATGCCTTTATGGTGAAATGTGCATAACCCTCATGCTAGGGATGCTCATAATTATAGTCTGGTTGATGACTTAGCCCAATCTCTCGCAACCATTTATGTGTTGGAGGTCCTCCAAACCTGTCCATCACAGCGGAAATCCTTTCTTTTTGCCTTGGGGGAAGTCAACCCAGCTGACACGCAGCTGATCACATTTGATTGAGATAGAAGAGAACAATATCTTCCTGCCAAAGTAGCCTTCCAGATACTAGTTAAGATATGGAAAACCATAGTTTATCGGTGTATCATTGATGAATGTGCATCCACATGCAACATGTCTAAGCACGTATGGCAGAAAATTGGCTCCCTTGAGCTAGTACCCTCTGCCATCACGCTTTGAGCTTACCACGGTCGATCGACATCTTTTGCAGGGATTTGTCAAAATGTCCCCAGATATCTTGGGGGGGAAAACCATCATCATTGACATTGAAGTTATCGATGCCCAACTTGATTTCAATATCTTGTTTGTACGCAACTACATGTTTGCTATGAAGGCGCTCACCTTTTCTGTGTTTCGTATGATTATGTTCCCCCATAATGGGAAGATCGTCACCATTGAGAAACTTACACATTATGATCCTAACCATTCCACCAACATAGATAACACCCTCCCCCTTGTTCGTGTTAGCTCGAATGATTTTCCAGTTGTCAACATTAGCCCTAGATTATTCCAAGACCCATCCATGTTGGGCACTTATCAGGGAGTTCCACCGTTCCTAAACCCATCTTTTTTAGCACAAGTGTGTGTAATTTCCTCTAAAAGAACATACATCGGAGATAAGACTCCTATCACTGAGTCCTCTCCACATATAAAAGTTCCACCAGTTGAATAAATACTACCTCAGGAGTTCCCTGAGAGCGCCACCGCACCACTTATCACAGATCTTCTCCCCCTCCAGGGGAAAATCCTGGTTTGGGAGACAGTCCCCCAGGCCATTACCCAAATTCTCTTTTTCTACCCCCCACCTAGAGTCGAAACATTCCAGGTAGCCACAACGCTTACCCTTCCAAACATGGTACTCACCATCCCTGTATGGTATCTACATCCACTCGAGATGGTTCCTCAACCATCCCTCCCTCCTCAGTCAGAGGGAATCCTGATGCAGATCCCAGTACTAACTCCGACCACACCACCCTCACCTCCAATCCCCAACACCACTGTTATGGCTGGGGGTAGACAGAAGAAGAAAGAGCCCATCGCTCCACTACCTCCCCAAGTTCAAATCCCTTGCACCTTACATGAAATAAAATGACACCCCACTCACAAATGTCCTTCTCTTCCCAAGCTATGTAGTTTTATCTAGCTTCCTCAAGAACCCCTTTTTCTTGCCACTCCACCAAGTGCGTCCCATGCTTCTATGGATTCATCAACCACATGCAAAAAAAATATATGAACCAATTTCACATGTGCCACATCCACGGAATATGGGAATTCCACTCATCGTTGCCCATCTATCCCATACATCCGCCACACATTAGTTGCAGATCACCAAACATATATGCCTAATCTTCCTACGACACTCCATACCAATGCTCCTGTGAATGTAATTCATTATACTTCTTCATTAGTCCTTGAGAAAAGGGGAGGTCTAGGTCCTCCCACCAAACTACCGCCCGATCGCCCATAGTGTTGGTGCAGCTGGAATGGCATTTTGGCCCACTATCCATAATTAATCCATTTCCCCACATTCATTCTTTGGTACAGAAGCCCATAAGCTTCGTTTTTTGAACCATTTTCATCCACTTACACAGTCATTTTCCTTGGGTAATTATTTTCACTTTTCCCCAGCGGAGCATCTTTCCATGACACACCCAGGTATGCCAACTCATGTTCAAAGTTATCAAATAACTTTTATATGTTCTTTATTTCCAGATATTGGTCAAGTCAGGTATTTGGTTTTCATGTGTGTAGGTACTTGGTAATCGCACAACAATGCGGCCCCTTCAGGTATATGATTGATACTGGCATGTAATCATTCCCTCTGAATCTCAATTGCATCTCTAGTCACACCCTCTGACATTTTTCTTTAGGGTCCCTATATCTGGCTCTACAGTACTGTCACCTTCACTTCAATTTGGTACTATCACCCGATAACACTCTTCCCCACATGAGTTGTCCCATTCATAGTCCCCTTCGTCACTTTGACACTCATGCTACTTTCACCCCTTAGGTATGGGAGTCCCAATAGTCTTACGCATTTTCGTGAATCAACCACATAATCCTTCTCCTCATTTTTCTAAGATTTCCAAAAGGACTCCTAGATTATCTCATCCCGGTTCTATTTTAACTGCACCTTCGTAATATCATTTAGCCCTCCATTTCATTCACAAATTAGTTTTCCCACCTGTACATTTCCCTCCATTAATTTACCTCATCCAGAAACCCATCCATGGCACCATCACCCTCCACCAGTTCTCCAGGAAACTTGTGCCCTCACAAGCCAATCCATCTTTCCCTGGGGCACCCGTTTCTGTATCTGTACACTCATCCTAAATTGTTCTTTATTTATTTGGTAAATTGTAAAAATCCTTTGCTTTTAGCATTTACATATCTTTTTTTGTCGCCCTTGGCGACCTTCTTTTTCTAGAAATGCAACCCATGTCACCCTTGGTTGGGGCATTCATTATCTTCTACTCCCATTGACATCGACCATAAACCCCGAGTCTCCCACAATCCATGTACCCCTGATCTCTAAGTTTGTCCATTTTGTCATGCCTTTGGCACAATTTAACCCACATCCAGTCGTCCCCCTGACACAAGATCCAGTTTCATAGTTGTTGCCACTCATCCTTCACATATATCCCCAACCAAGGGAAGCCTTTAGTCTCACCACATCTCGACTTCATCCATGCTTTTTATTAGTTCCTCATCTTATCCAATGGATTTCATGAAGCCTTTTTTCTTCTTGGAGTTGCGTCTCCTTCTCTGTCGACATCAACATTGTTTACAAAAGGGCGACAGTATCTTGACTCTCATTACCTTTACAATGAGGAGTCTCATATGGCACAGAGAGAACCATCATTTCTCTCTGTTGTCATTGACCCCCATAACATTTGATGTCAACACACTCTCATGTGATAGTGGATCTTACTATGTGACTATTGTAGTTTTTTTATACTAGCTAAAGACCTCTGAATTTTTTAGGCCATCAATGCCTACAAGTGTCCTTGCCTCTTTTAAGAGTATGTTCACCATCAGAATTGTCATCTTCCATTATCAAACCTCCCCACAGGGCGTTGTAATTATCTACATCAGCATACAACTTCAGTTACTGTCATACTTTTTTGAGTTACATGATACCAGCATGGGGCATGCTCGCCTCGTTTGTATACAGATTTTATTTTCCCCTACCTAGAGAAAGGTTCGGTCCCACAATTTCCCCTCTCCCTCCAATGGGTTACTCTTGTAGTGCCTCTTAACAATGTTTCTTACAATGGTACACTCAGTAGAAGAAACATTGACATATTTCGTCTATACGTATGCTCCTAACCTCACACATCAGGGGGCATCTGTTATCACTCAAATTTCGTTCGCAAATGGTTATAGGAATAACAACATCTCCAAACACCTATTAGTTCACCTGCAACCCCAAAAATGCATTTCCAAATGGAAAAAACTATACAACTGGTCAAAAAATTGGCATGCACTAAAACACTAAAGGAAGTGTGTGCACGTGCCCAGGCCAAAGAATCCATAAGAGCGCACATGCTCCCGATGCATGACCGTGCACCAAAAAATCTGCACACTCCTGTGAATGACGCATTTATGGTTCTTGTTGCCCCCTCACCCACTTCTAGACCAGCTCCCAACTTGATTTGACCCTCAAATCTAAGATGAATTCTAGTGGGAGGCTGGTCAATGACCTAAGGGTGCCATAAAGAGCCCGTTGTTCACACTAAAGACCAGTTGGATATTTCCTCAAAGACTTTCTATAAAAAGAGGCCATGGGTGCACTAATAATTCAAGAATCTCATTGTATTGTTATTATGCCTCTATTCTCCTACAAGAAACCTCTTTTCTTCTTGGAGCATATTAGCATCATCTCATTAAGCTATTCACCTCACCTCTTGAGGGAATAATCTTGGATTTATTCACCATTTTCTTTCTAGTTTACCATTTGTAAGAAGATCTCTCACATAGGGGACTCAAGAACCCTCCCAAGGAGGAAGAGGGGATCCATAAGTCCCCCTTTTTCTGTGGTTTTTTCCCAGTAATATACTTCTCCATTAGTGGCATGAATATTGGTCATTTGTTTGATTGATTTTGTTTCTAACTTCCTTATGAATTTTAGTTTCATTTCTTTAGTTATTTCTTTAGTTGTTGTTAGCTTAGTTGTTTGTTTATTTCATGTGATTGAATCATTTGATTCATACACTAACCTCTGTCCCATCTAGTAGACCCAACTAGACTTGCAAGTTCCCTTCTTTTTCTCATTCAAGTGGTGAAAAGGACACAACAGGAGTAGAAAGTGTGCATGCGAGGGAGGGAGAGAAATTCATACTAAGGAAATAGAGAGTGTGTGAGAGTGTGAGAGGGAGAGAGAGGAAAATAAAAAGGGAGTTAGAGAGAGAGGTAAATTTAGGAGAGATGGGTAGATGTTGGAGAGGTAGAGGAGATATAGTGGCATGAGGGGGGAGATAAAGAGGGATGAGGGGGGAGAGAGAGTGTGCGATAGTGTGAGAGGGGGACAGAGAAAGACAAAGAGGAGGGTTAGAGACACAGAGGGGGGAGAGAGCAAGACAAAGAGGAGGGTAGAGATAGAGTGTGAGAGGGACAAGATGGAGAAAGAGAGGGGGTGTAGAGAGATGGATAGTTAGAATAAGGGAGGTATAGAGGGAGGAATAAAAGGGGGTAGCGAAAGAATGAGAGGAAGGGGGGGATAGAAGGAGAGACTGATAGTGGGAATAGAGAGAAGAAGAGGGGCAGAGAGAGAGTGAGACTTAGACTAATAATGAAGAGAGAGAGATAAAGAGTGGAATAGAGGTGGAAGAGAGAGGGGAGTGAGGCAGAAAGGGGCATAGAGAGAGAGAGAGAGAGAGAGAGAGAGGGAGTGGGTGTGAGATTCTAAGGATGTCAAGGTAAGGTCTATTTCTAGGTATTTTGATGCCCTATGATGTATAAATATTTCCATGTCTAGGTATTATCATGTATAGGAGTGTGAGGGAGAGAGAGGGAGACAAAAATGATGGGTAGAGAGGGAGAGTGAGAGTTAGATAGAGGGGGGGGGGTGTAGAAGTAGGAGAGGGAGGAAAAAGATATTGAACAAATGAAATGTTTTCTAGGATCATGCATGTGTTCTTGGAGCGTCTCGATGCTCTAGAACATGTGTAGGTTTGTTTGAATTCAATTTTCTTGGGAGAGATTGAAAAGGTGTATGCTAACCTGGTTGACTCAAACTTAGGTTCAGGATGGAAAAACTAGTGGTTCAGTCCGCAAATTCATAAAAACCTCCATTTTTGTTAATACCCCTCTATATCTTTGTCTTTGATGTTATTTTTCTATATGATAAGCAATTCAGATGTTGATGAATTTATAGACATAGAACGAGTTGGCTATGCAGATTTTGAATATATGATTTAAAAAAAAATTTGTTATTGTTTACTATTTTAATTTATTTTAGTCTTCACATGTATCAAAATCCTAGAATACATGCCTCTCGTATTTCTTCTATAACGTATTCTCATGTTAACCATTTCTCAAATGAGTTATATGCAACATAAGAAGAGAACGATCTAAAAAACAAATAAAATTGTTTTGATCATTTTAAGACCCTTTTAGTCTACACAAACAAAAGTCATTGTAATTTCAGGTATATGTTGACTTTGATAATTTAAAAAAAAATTAAAAATAATATTAAAAATTTCAAAAAAATACATAGTAAAAGAAAAATGGGTTCTCGACAAGTATACAAGATTTTTAAATGAAATTACATCGTTAAGACACTCAACACCTGAACAAATGAAAACATATATCTTATATTTTATTGGAAAAATAAGATACCACTTTTATAAAAAAACAAATTTGACCTAGTTATTCACAATGTCTATGAATAAAATTTGTATATATGGAAAGATAATTTAATTTCCTACATCTCATATTCTTACACCATATTAAAAATCTTTGTAAAAGTATCTTGACTAATCCTTCCATTTAATAGATGGTTGGTTTTCAAGGTTTTCATTGCCACTAATGTGTCATGAGAGACATATTATCACTCTGTAATTCCTGGAGGTTGTTGAAGGATAGAATAAATTGATAGAGGTAACTATCAAAACCACTTTTGAAGATGGGATATAGCCCTGCCAGCTTCAGAGAAGGATCTCTCTGTAATATTTAGCCTTGTTTGAGTTTTTAAATGTTAGGCTAATTATGATAGTCTGAATTTGTTTGTTTGTTTGTAATATTTGGCTGAAAGAATGCATTAATTTTCCATTGCGCTATGGGGTTTGTATTAAAGATAAGGATCAGATTCAGATTTTTACGAGGTTTTCTTCACGGGGAAGGGTAGTAAAACTGTTGGATCTATTGAAATTAAATGAGGTGGATAATACAGAAAAGATATGAGAGTCCACTAAGAAAAGGAGAAGTTAAAAATTCCCTTACTCAATTTCAGATGAAAACATATAGATCATTAAAATACCAAAAACAAATTATAGAAGATAAATTATGTTCTATTGACTTCCTTTTAATGATTAGAATTTGAAATACATAAATGATCATAGAGAATAAGAAAACATTCAACAAAGAGAGAGAGACATCACTAACAATCTCACACAAGAATCCTGTGAACAACCTGTTTTATTATTGGTTGATCCTTTGAAAAAACTACACATTAGCTCCTCGGTGCGAAAATCAACCCTCAATACTTCGAAGAAAGAAGTATTTATACAATTATTTACATATGATCCTATCATAAATGACTAGGATATTATGGAGAAAATAACTAAGTAATTAGATCTCAGATTACAAAATATAGGAATTCTATTGATTTGTTCGGATCTTTAGTGTTGATTTTGGGGAAAGTGGTTGGTGATTCATATCTTTGACTTTGGTTGGCTTCTCCATGCTGACTCGAACCTCAAAATTGTCTTTATAAAATAAAGATCATAGATCTTCCCATCTCTTTTTACCTTGGATGGAAACCTTGAGTAACTTTTTGTATATCGCATCCATTTCAATATACTTGGAAAAAGTGGGCTTGGTGATGAAGATATGTTTTATCTCATGTTGAATACTCAGGTCCAACTGTAATGTCTCTAGGAAATATTTACAAGTAATTATTCCTTGTATCCCTTCAAACTTGGAACTGTCCTTTTCCACTGCATTGATCTTCTATTTGTAATATGACAGAGTGATTATCGTTTCATTGAGTATTAATAATCTAGGAAGACCTGTCTTGTGTAGTACTTCAATCTTACTGAAAAATATCTACACTCCAATGTCCATCGCTTGAGACTTCTCTTCTAGCTGCAACATCAATCCTTTCTTGGTTAGGACCTTCTTGATCTCAAGGATGGTCTATGTCCTGTATTCAATCTCCATGTCTTCTAACTCCTTCTTGTTTTTGGAGTTTAGGAATCTGATGAGTTTAGTGGCCTCTATAGGTCTTTCTCCTAGCTCTTCTTTGATCTTCCCAATTGCTTCTCCAGCCTTCTATACCAGTTCATGTTGTTCAAAGATGATCTGTATGGATGGCCAGATTTCTTCAATAGACTTGTTTATATCCACCCAAATGTTTTCCTTAGCTTTGGCTCAGGTATTTTCCATGGCAGTCTCTTTCTGTAGCTGTTGTAGTTGTTGACTAAGCCTCTAAGACTTATGCATTTCTTCATGATGACACACCTAGAACATAGACTTCATCTCTTGGAGTTTTTTTACTTCCTCTTTTAGTTTTCTGATCTCTTCCCCTTGGAGGGACATGTCTTCCATAGACTTCACAATTCTCTCAAATGCATCTAAAACTTGTACTGGGATTGCTAATGGAATCTCTACTGATGTAGCTACTTCTGTTGTTCTAAATCCTATCAGAGGGACTACCTCCAATGGGATAATGGAAATATGCACACTCTATTCTCTCTTTTATTAGTTTATCCATCTCATCTTCCATCTCTCTTATCGATGCATTATGTTCCATGCTAATCTTGAATGTCTCCTCTTTTTGGCCTTCCATTTCAACCACCTCTTTTTCTTGTGAATCTTTAGTAGCTGGAAGATTTGGTTTCCTTCTCAAGGATGTTATATCAACATTCTTCTTCTTAAATAATTCCTCATCTTCCATGACATTTGATGGGCCATACCCAATCTTTAGCACCAATTATTCTAGTGATTTGATCTTGTTGTCCTTGGCTAGAGAAGAGATTTTCTCTAGTTTTAATTGGGACTAAACATTATTCAAAGAAACCTGCAATTTTGAAGTAGTCAATGAGGTGTTTGTCAAGGTGGAGAATATCATCTCCCTTATTTTCCTGTGCATGTCCATTTTTTCCACCGAATGGACATCCTTCACATCAAACTCAAAAGAAGTCTTCTTGTAGTCAACAATTGTCTTGGGATGTTGAACTCATGCTTGTAGAAGTTCCATTTCCATTCTTACTTTCTCCGTGTCAAATGCTAAGCGCAGTATGTGTTGAGCAGTGGAGGTCTACTTCTAGAATTGAGAATATGTGTTGTTGTTTAAGAGTTCATTCCTCTGTTTGATTTGTTTGTGCTTGTCAAAGATATTTGACTCTGTTTGCTCATGGAATGATTCAAGTGACATAGTAGTGTATGTTTGATTTTAGATGAATATGTGGACACTATGAACTGAATTTATGAAAAGGTTGAGGAATGTGGTCCCTCCATCACTATGGTGGACTATATTTCTCATTCTTTTAGTAGGTCTGATGTGTGATTGGTTTTGGCCCTTTTTCTGTAGACCTGGAAGTCTTCAGCTGATACCTCTGTGACTTAAGGGGAAAATTATTTCCTTTCTCTCTTTTTTGTTTTTATTTGAGGTGTGTTGGTATGTGAATCAGTGGCAGGGAGAGGTTGTTCTTTTATTTCCAACAAAGTGTTCTCTTTCCATTCTGTCTAGTTCATATATTTTTCCACCACTGGATTTTGTATGTGGGCATAAGGAGTGCTCTTTTGTTTGACCCTGAGCTATCAGATGACACAAAATGGGTCATAATTCCATGTGAAACTCTGAGTGAAACTTATCTTCTTCAAGAGGTTGTCTGCATCTTCTCTTGCATCTATGAGGTTTAATATGAAAGTACCAATTTCGGTCTTAATTCTGAGTTGTTGTTTCTTCTTCACTAAAACAAAATGGATGTCATAAGAGTTCACCATTTGTCTGATGTATTCCAATGAAAAAATCCTTATAGAGAAATATTTTGGCAGTCTGTATGGTGGAAACTCACATCCATACAATCTTATTTCAGTGTGGTTTTGATATAAGTACCAATCTACTATTTTGGCTAGATGAGAGAGGTGAAGGATACTTTGAAGTTATTCATTCATCCTTGGCTCCATTCTACTGCTCAACATGAAAGCCACTGGGTGATAAATATGGTCTATTAAATCCCTAAAGTGGAATTCAGTTGAATTTTTCCTCACTAGTGAGGTCCATAAGGTCACTGACTATGGGTTTCCTTCCTGATCCAATTTTTGAAAAGCACATGGAAAACTATTTGACTGAAAAAGCAAGATTAAATACACCAACACTGATGAATATCTGAACATTCCATATGTTGAAAACCTGAAACCTGATCATGTATGCTATCAACCAGAAACTGACTGAAATCAAATTGAACTATGGATTTTTCTTTTGTTGAAAAAATGGACAGAAAACCTAAGATAGGTTCATCTACCCATTCATCTGAGAAGTATCCTAACATGTAACAAAGAATGGAAATGATCTGGTTTTCTGTGATAGAGAAGATGGATGATGGATAGGGAGGATTTTTCTAATATGGAAGGTTGATGGTAAAGTTGAAATATATAAAGCTAGACTAGTAGTAAATGGGTTTTCTCAGATGGAAGGTATACATTTCCATGAAAAATTTCACTAGTCGTTTATGTTTTTGTTATGATAGCACTATTTTTTTTACTTGATCATGAGGAAGATCAGGTAGATGTCAAAACAACATTTCTACATGGAGATTTGCATGAGAAGATATATATGGAATAACCAGAAGGTTTTGTTTAGGATCGCAAAAGAATTTTTTCATGCAATCTCAAGAAATCAATGTATGGCTTGAAGAAATATCCTAGGAAATGGTACAAGAAGTTTGATTCCTTCATGGTGAGCCAACTTTTACTGTTTAGAAAATATAATTTATTTATTATGTTGGTTTTACATGTTGACGACACGCTTAATGCAAGAAAAAGAATGGTTGACATCAATAGATTGAAGTATCAGATGTCTAGGAATTTTGATATGAAGGTTATTGTAGCAACAAAACAAATCTTGGGCATTGAAATACAAAGAGACAAAAAAATGGTTATCTTTTGATTTCACAACATAAGTATGTGGAGAATATAGTAAAGTGAAACCGATAAATATCAATTTGGCTTCCCATTTTATGATTTCTTTATATTTATGTCATGTAATAAAGAAGAAAAGGATTATATGTATCGTGTACCATATGCTAGAACAATAGGAAGTTTGATGTATGTGATGGTATGTATGAGACCTAACATTTCACATGTAGTTGGTGTTTTTAGTAGATACATGGAAAATCTAGCTAAAGAATATTCAGAAGCAAGGAAATGAGTGTTTCTTTATTTTCAAGGAAGAAGTGATTATTGTATCACCTATAATGGTTGAACTGATTTTGTCTAAGTTATGTTTATTCACATTTTGCAAGTGATTTTGAAACAAGGAGATCTACTTCAGGGTACGTATTTACTCTTACAGGAGAAAGAGTTTGTTGGATGTCAAAGCTTCAAAATATGGTTTCTTTATGCACTAATAAATAAAAATATATAGTTTACATGGGTGTAAGGAGGCAATTTGGTTAAAGGGTATAGTGAGTGAGTTTGGAAAAGAATATGACAAGGTAAATGTAACGGTAAAATCCAAATTTTCTTGTATTGAAAATATGAATGTAACGGTGGTGTTGTGGTTCGTATAACCAAGATAGTTTTTGAACTCATGTAATGGAGGGAGTTCTTGAACTGATGTAATGATGTAACCTATTGTATATCTATGAATCCTCGAGAGACATTTAAAACTTTGAATCTTGTTGAATAATAAGATACAAATACCTTTTGCGATGAATGTTTCATTAAGGAAGTGTGAGGTTTTTACCTCGTAAATCTTTGTGTCCTTTTAATGTGTGCTTGCTAATTTATTTATCATTAATTTCAAGTGTTTCACTTCGTATATTCGTCTTTAAATTTCAATTTTCCTCTTTCAATTTCAACAATATATTTTCTCATGCTCTTACGTACATAGTTACCAAGTATATGACACGGAAAACGTTAGTAGGAAGATTTTTCGATTCGAAAAAAATTTGGCATAAACTCTCTATTATTCTTTGCCAATTGCACAATCCATCATTTTATTGGAATTGAGAGCACAAATACTTTCCAAAATCACCACCAACCATTTGATCATTGTCATCAAGTGCTACAATGGTAGGTCTATCCCTCCAACACTCGCTAGAAACCCTGAAATTCTAGACCATCATATGCTACCAATGTGCAAATGAATCGAATTTCACAAACAATTTGACCTAGTCAAACAATTTAATGAATTTTCGACTTCATTTAGCCGATTCGATTGAATTTGGTAACTATTCTTATATATGCTCTCGTGAAAGAACCCTGTCCTACTTGAATGGGGTCGTCTGCCATCACTCTATCCATCTCTCTCATTGTGAAACCTTAATGCGATAGGCGCCCTTGATCACCTAACCCTTTCTTCCTATAGTTGACTTCTTCGCACATGGTTTCTTCGAATGATTCTTCCCCAAACCAGTGCCCGAATGATGCATTTCCTTGTAGTTATACCTCTAGTCGAATGAAATAAAAAACCACATTTGAATAACATTAATCATGTAAAAAATTCTCATATATGCGATAAACACATGTGTATCTTAGAAAACAAGTTAAGCAGCCATCATTAAGTTTGTTTTCAACATATAGTATTAATGGAATGAAAACGCTAGTTAAACATGTATCCTAGAATAACCATATGACAATAATCAACACTATAAAATAATTATATGAAATCAATTTTATTTCAACATATAAAATAATCATTTGGCATCAAGATATAGTTCTTGATTCCACAATATTCCATGTCCACAATTATAATAATATCATAAAGTATTAAAAACTAAAATAATATGTTTGATTGACAAAATTGGGGTGCTACAATATCAATATATATATATATATATATATATCACAGAATGAGACACTAGCACAACGTGCATTCGATATACAAATGGAAGTAAGAAAATGGGATCCTATGCGTAAGAAATGACTCTAGTGATTTACGTGAAGTATCAATCCAGATCTATTCTTCAATTCCAACTTCAATTTTTTTAGGACTTCGAAACAAGTAAATTTGGAAGCAAGTTAGAAATCCATGATACAATTTTGATAAATGTTCCCTTATGGGAAATATTTGATTAAGTATGAGTAGCCTCAGCAACACCCCACAAGGCAGGGAGGCCAATCATATTGAAAATTGTTGAAATATTACTAGAAACAATTGAGAAATCCATCATATAATTTTTATAAATGTTGTCTTACGGGAAATATAGATGATATACCTTCAAGACCAGAGCAGCACATAATAAGAAACGATTAAGTATCACTACCCTGAGAAACACCCAACAAGGCCTGGAGGCCAATCATTGTGGAGATGGTTGAAAGTTGGTTGGAAACAATGTAGAAATCCATGATATAGTTTTGATAAATGTTCTCTTACGGGAAATATGGGAGAAATCGCTTCAGGAGCCGAGAAACAAATAATAAGCAATCATTAATTATGACTAGACAGACCAACACCCAACAAGGTTGGGAGGCCAATCATGCCACATATGGTTGAAATCTTACCCATTGTTCTGATACTTGCTAGGTTAAAAGATGAAAAAAAAGATTTAATTTTTATTAGAAGAAGTTGCACAAAATCATGAGTGTATGTTTATAAAAATGGTAAAACTTAATTGACTAAGCGGTCAATGAAGGTTTCAAAGGAATGCTTCACAAAAGAATAAGCATCTATTACATGAGTTTAAAAACTGTGTAACAACACCTGTAAGCTACAGCTAGGTGTTTCAACAACGTGTTTTGGTTGCGTGTTTCAGCAGCGCATGTAAGCTACAAAGAGGTGTTTCAACAACATGTTTCAGCAACGTGTTTCAACAAATAATAAAAGGCTATTCCAACAAAAAATATTAAGTAAATCACTCTTGCATCTTACACAAAGATTGATACTATGTTCTACAACAATATTTTCAACAAGTGTTTTAACAGAGAGTAAAAATGAATTTATAGACAAATACATAGTTATAACACAAACATGGGAATCATAATAGCAGATTTAGCAAAATGACTTCACTAAATCCTTCCCTACAACAATAAATCCACCCATTACTTATGTACTAAATCTAAATAACATTCTACATTAAAACACTACATAGCTTTAAGGATTTAACTGAAGTTTTCAAACAATAAATAGGGTATGCATGCTACAACAAAATAAATTACTCTGCAAAAAATATGAACATCATCATGAGTTTAGAAGCTCAGATACAAACATAAACAAAGTATAAAATCCCTTGATAACACTCTATTTCTTCTGTATGTCTTTGTATAACTGTGCATCTATAAAATCTGAATAACATGGATGCATATATACTGATTCAATAAGTTAGTTAGCTTGCCCCTTTTCTATACCTAAGTCGAATTTGGATTTTCCAAAACATTAATATCACATTGCCCCTTTGAAATTCGATCAGCCAGAAATGAAACGGTGCAACGATGATGATCATTAAATGAATAAGGAGGTTATAATAAATTTATGGGTGGTGGTATCTCTTCAAAATTTGATCGACTGAGATAAGTCATCTTTTTGGCAGTGGAATGATTAATTTCTGATATTCTCCCCCTTAGTCATTTCATCGAAAAATAAAAACTCTATAGTATTACAGTTCACAAGCCCCAATGTTCTTTCTATGTATTGCAAATAATTCCTTGGCTAAGGACTTTGTAAAGATGCATTCAAAACGATCTTCAGATTTGCAATACTCTACAAAAATTTCATCATTGTTTATCAGCTCTCGAATAAAATGATATTTTTGATCAATATCCTTAGTTTTCATGTGGAAAAAATGATTACGTGATAGTGCAATGGATTATTTATTGTCACAGAGAATCTGAGTTGGTTTTTGATGTTCATGCAAGAACTCTATCACAATCCTTCTCATCGATAGTTGTTGTTGCTACAACATGCTTTGCCTCAACAAATGAAAACATAACAATGGGCTGCTTCTTTGAAACCCAAGCTACAACGTCTGATCCAAAGATAAACACATATCTTGATGTTCTCTTCCTATCATATACACTACTTGCAAAATCACTATCCGTATATCCAATCAACTTAAAATATGAATCTGATGTATAATGGACACCATAATTACTTGTTCGAGCAACATATCTTGGGATACTTTTTCCATATTGTCAATGGGTTCTCTTCGGAGTCTCCATAAATATAGAAATCAAACTTACAACAAACATAATATCAGGCCTTGTTGTTGTTAAATATATAGGACTTCCAACGAGTCTTTTATATAGAGTCAAATCAACACATGACCCCGCATCCTTCTTACTAATTTTTTTTCCAGCTGCAATTGGTGTTACAGTTGGTTTACAATTCACCATCCTGAACCTTTTCAATATGTAATTTTCATACTTATTTTGAAAAATAAAAATACTGTCTTACAATTGATTTATTTCAATGCCTATAAAATACTTCATCATTCCTAAGTCAATCATTTCAAACTCAGTTTTCATGGTTGTCTTAAACTCATCTACTGAAAGATTTCCGACGAAAATCAAATCATCAACATACAAGCATACAATCAAGAGTTTACCTTCCTAATTTACCTTTGTACACAAAGTTGGCTCACTTACACTCAAGTTGAATCCTTCAATATTTAAGTATTCATCAATTCTGCTATACCATGCTCCAGGTGCTTATTCCAATCTATACAATGTTTTCTTTAACATGTAGACCTTACCTTCTTGTCCATCAATACCATATACTGGAGGTTATTTCAAATAAACCTCTTCTTCCAGAAAACCATTTAAAAATGAATATTTTACATCCATTTGGTACATGCACCATTTATTATGAGCAGCAATGGCTAACACTATTCTTACTGTATCAATCCTAGCTATAGGTGCAAAATTTTCATTATAATCAATACCAGGTTGTTGACTGAATCCCTGAGATACAAGCATTTCCTTATGCTTCTCAACTTCACCTTCAGCATTTAACTTAGTCTTGTAAATCCATACAAACAATATTTTACCTTCCTAATTTACCTTTGTATAGAGAGTTGTTTCACTTGCACTCAGGTTTAATCCTTCAATATTCAAGTATTCATCAATTCTGCTATACCATGCTCTAGGTGCTTGTTTCAATCTATACAATGTTTTCTTTAACCTGTAGACCTTACCTTCTTGTCCATCAATCTCATATACTGGAGGTTGTTTCACATAAACCTCTTCTTCCAGAAAATCATTTAAAAATGCAGATTTTACATCCATTTGGTAAATGCACCATTTATTATGAGCAGCAATGGCTAACACCATTCTTACTGTATCAAGCTTAGCTACAGGTGAAAAAGTTTCATTATAATAAATACTGGTTTGTTGATTGAATCCCTGAGCTACAAGCCTTTCCTTATGCTTCTCAACTTCACCTTCAACGTTTAACTTAGTCTTGTAAATCCATTTAACAACAACACAATTTTTATCTTCATGCAAATGTACAAGTTCCCAAGTGTTATTACTTTCTATGGCATCAATTTCTTCATTCATGGGATCAAGTTCCCAAACTTCTTTCTTAACAACATCATCAAAATTTACAGGATCATATGGAATTAATGCAAAATTTGAAACTTGATCTACTTCATCATTTTGCTCACATAGTTCTTTTAAAGTTCTAGTCTTCTCACCTCTAATTCTATTTCTTAATTAAGCTGAAATAGGATTTGATTCATCACATACCTTTGATCCTTTGTGTTGTCCACCATGACCTGATGGTTCACCATGCTCATATGCTCTGGGCATTCTTACTTGTGATTGGATGACTCCTGGTGATTTTCTTACATGAGTTCTTGTTGCAGGTGTATGTGACTGTGGAATCAATTGTCCACCTTGTACATCCTGCTCATCTCCACCATCATCTTCATGAGATATTTCAGTTCCCCATGAAGCAATTTTATCAATGCTACAATCCCATGCTTCTTCTTCCTTGAACTCAACATCTTTGTTGATAGCATACTTCTTGGTTATGGGATTATAGATTTTATATACCTTCAAATCCTCACTATATCGAACAAAGACACATTTCTCACTTCTTTCATCCAACTTTCTCCTCATCTCTTCATGTACATGTGCATAGTCTACACACCTGAAAATCCTAAAATCAGACATGTTGTTATTCTTACCACTCCAAGCTTCTTGCGGAACTTGGTTCTTTACACTCTTAGTTGGAATTATGTTTAGAACATATAATGAACAAACAACTGCATCACCCCAATATTAATTTGGAATATGCTTTTCCATCAAGATACTTCGAGCCATATTCATAATGGTTTGATTCTTCCTTTCAGCTACTCCATTCTGGTGTGGCGTATAACGAGTAGTAAATTGTCTCTTAATTCCATGATACTGACAAAACTCCATGATATCAAATAGCATATAGTCACCTCCTATGTCTGATCTCAAGACTTTAATATATTTTCACTCTCCTTTTTAACCATAACTTTAAACCTCTTAAATATATATAAATCTTCAGACTTCTGCTTCAACAAATAAACCCAAATGTTTCGACTAAAATCATTAATAAAATTCATAAAATAGACATTACGAGTCAATGAAGATGTTTGCATCGGTCCACATAAGTCTTTGTGAAAAAATTTCAATGGAGCTTTAGCCTTGTATGAAAGTCCATGAATAAATTTATCCCTGTGATGCTTTACAAGTATACAACTCTCACATGAGCTTGTTGGTTGCTAAATAGTGAGCAAACCCTTCACCATTTGCTTCTTCTGCAACAAATATAAACCTCCAAAATGTAAATGGCCATATCTCAAATGCCATAAACATGACTCATACAAACCTTTAGCTTTATAAGAATTCAAAGATTCACTCAAATCATTTGTCATAATAAGTGGAAATATTCTATTCTTTGTCAGTACTCTGGAAATCAACTACTTACTTGGATACTTATCATAAATTGTACATACCTTTTTCTTGAAGAACACTCTGTACATTTTCTCTATTAGTTGTCCAACACTTAATATATTGCATTTCATACCAGGAACATAATAAACATCATCTATTTTTCTTCTTTTATTATTCTTAGTATAAAAAAAAATCACACCTTTACTCTTACCTTACAGTCATTACCCAACTTTACCACAAACTAAATATTGGTATCTAAATTGGAAAATAAGTTTTTGTTTGCAGTCATGTGATTGCTAGATCTGCTGTCCAAAAAAAATAATCATTTGCACTTTCCTCGGTGACATTACAAGTCAAAAACATAGGTTTTTGATCATCCCTTTGTCATGTGTGCAGACTGCTTTCCAAAATCTTCTTTCTTCTTCCAATACTTGTTAGCATAATGTAAAAATTTCTTACAATACTAACATTGTACCTTATATTTATCATACCTATGATTTCCTTGCTTCTAGGATCTACTACTACTCACCCTTAAGCTAGGAGGATTATGTTGAGTTTTCTCCTCAGATTCTGAATCACTTTTGTTGTCTCTTTGACCAAAAAATCGACCTCCTCTTCCTCTACTACTAGACCTCCCTCTGCCTCTTCCAATAGTAACATGCAACTGATATTTGAAGGAATTCTCGAATGGATTATCATATATAGACATCTTGGATTCATGAGAAATTAGAGAACCAATTAATTCATCAATAGGAATAAGACTAATATCTTTAAATTCTTCTATGGGTACAACTACGCATTCAAACTTCTGTGGAAAAGATATGAAAACTTTCTCAATTAATCTCTTGTCTGAGAGGTTAATTCACAACTTTCATGACTTGAGTTATGAAACTATCAATTGACTAGTTGTCCTTCATCTTCATATTTTCAAGGTCCCTTCTCAAATTCTGAGCCTTGACAATCTTCACCTTGGATACACCTTGATAGCTAGTTTCGAGAGTGTTTGAAGCTTTCTTTGAAGATACTGAACTTGACACCTTCAGAGATATGCTTTCAGTGAGGCCTTGTTGAATAAGACTGAGGGCTTTGTTGTCTTTCTTTATGTTATCCTTTAACAAAATCCATTCAACATTTGTTAGAGCCATTTATGCTACTTGGTCAATAGGCTCTAGATAATCAACAATAACAAACACCCAAAGATATTGAGAATGAATAATTGTTCTCATTCTCATAAAATTAAGAGCCATAATTTATTTCATTCAAAAAAGGAATCTTTGTTTGTAGCCATTTCAAATCAGATTCCAAATCACTATATTTAGTTACAACGAGGAACTATAAATATTACTAGCTCTGATACCACAATGAAGGATGCAAAGGACTTCTTCACAAAATAATAAACATATATTACATGAGTTTCAACACTGTGTAACAACACCTGTAAGCTACAACCATGTGTTTCAACAACGTGTTGTGCATGTAAGCTACAACGAGGTGTTTCAGCACGTGTTTCAGCAAATAATAAAAGACTATTACAACAAAAAAAACTTAAGTAAATCACTCATGCATCTTGCACAAAGATTGATACTCTCTTCTACACCAATCTTTTCAACAGGTGTTTCGAGTAAAAATGACTTTACAACCAAAAACTAAGTTATAACAGAAACATGGGAATCATAACAACACACTAAAAACACATGTCACATAAGCAAAATAACTTTATTAAATCCTTCCCCAACAATAAATCCACCGAGTACTTATGTACTAAATCTAAATAGCATTCTACAACAAAACATTGCACAACTTTAATGATTTTGGAGTTTTCAAACAATAAACATAGTATGCAAGGTAAAGAAAAATAAATTGCTTTGTAACAAATCTAAACATCATCATGAGTTTACAAACTCAGATACAAACATAAACAAAGTATAAAATCCCCTCATAACACTCTAAAAAAAAAACTCTGTCAATTTTTATTTCTTCTCTATCTCTATGTATATTTGTGCATCTATAAAATATGAATTACATGGATGCATATATACTAATTCAATAAGTCAATTAGCTTGCCCTTTTTCTATATCTAAGTCGAATTTGGCTTTTCCAAAATATTAATAGCTCATTACCCCTTTGAAATTCAATCAGCTAATAAATTCTTGGGGGTGGTATCTCTTCAAAATTTGATTGGCTGAGATAAATCTTCTTTTTGACGGTGGAATGATTAATTTCTAACAATCAAGTGAGAGAGAGGAAGTCATCATTCCTAGTTAATATATCAAAAGTTGTTTTGGGTCCTACTACAAAACTAGAGAACTATTTCAATCTAAATAATATTTAAAAAAATCAATTAACCATATCTTTACCACCAAAATTAATCCCATTTAACCAAAACTAAATAACTAGTTCAACCTAAATAATATTTAAAAAAATCAATCACCCATAAATGACCTCTCAAGGGTATATTTGGCATTAAAGTGGGGATATGGGAATCATTAGGAGATGTTGAGCACTAGGTATGGATATTGGGTCACGAGACATGATTAAGATATGAA
>JZKD02S2232435.1:126101-136821 GCA_000966675.3 Picea glauca | reverse complement strand
ACCACCAAAATTAATCCCATTTAACCAAAACTAAATAACTAGTTCAACCTAAATAATATTTAAAAAAATCAATCACCCATATCTTTACTACCAAAATTAATCCCATTCATTTAACCAAATATCACTGTTTGCAACTATCCATTTAATCCTAAAAATAACGATCGAGGAACAATCTATGTACTTTGGCGCATTTGACCATTTAATCCTTACTTTAATAACCATAATAGAAAACTTGCAGAATCCATTTATATATGCGGGTCATATGCGAGGACCATTAACAAACTAGAAATAACAATCGAGGAACAATCTATGTAATTTGTCACATTTGCCACTTCCTGTTCATGAACATTTAATCCATACTTATCTCCAGTTCATTGACCTAAAAATTCTTTAATCCCAGTGCATTGCAGTTCAGAACTCACTTTTTGTCCCTACTTATCTCCAACGCATTGAAGTAAATGTTTCTTTAACCACAGTGCATTGCAGTTCGAGACTTTTTGTCCACACTTATCCCCATCACATTGAACTAAAACTTTATTTAATCAATCAGAGTGCATTTTGCTACCTTTTCTCCATACTTATATCCAATACATTAAACTAAAAGCCGTCACATTAAAGTTTCAGACACTTCTGGTCCATTTTTATGTCCAATCCTCATGAATATTCCTTGAGAAACTTCTTCACTCACTACACACAGCCTCAAGCACGATGCCCCATGATCGAACATATCAATACTTAGTCTCTCCAAAAATGTCAGAGCGCCCTTCACAAAATCAATGAACACAGACACGAATGTTAAATAAATGATCAACGAACGCATTCACCGAACATTATTTTAACCGATCCATCGACGCCATATAAACAAATAAACACAACAGATAGCGGACAATGAGTGCGCACGCTTAAGTTTTTTTTTTTAATTATTATTATGATTAAAACTAGCACAGCCGCTAAAGAACGCCGAAAGGTATCGGGGTAAAATTAATTATATCAACCGAAAGGTGGGACGGGGAATTTTACCGGTCAATACCTTTCTGCGTTCTCCAACAGCAAGTTAGAGGTTGTGCTAATTATATTATTTTTATCATTTACGTAATAAAAGATCTTTTTGATATAATGATTAAACTGAAATTATCTTTATCAAAACAGAAACTCACCCATTCACCCACTCAAGAAAAAGCTGGAGGCCAACAATCTTGCGTCCACGCACTTTCTCAAGAACCACGATCCCATAACTATAAACGTCAGCCTTTTCAGTGTAGCCTCTGTCTTATACCTGAAAGACACAAATTAATGTGCGGATTCGAGAGTTTATGAAGATCTTCTGAAAACAAATAATAATGAATTGCTGAACTTACATTGTTCCTTCGATACGGGTAGAAACATGTGTTTCGCTTTTTCGGAAAAATCTAGCCAATCCAAAATCTACAATTTTGAGATGAATTCTGTCATCGAAAAGTATATTTGCACATTTGATGTCTCTGTCTCTGTATAATGATAACATTGGATTCCCCGTGCAGATATACAAGGCATCCAGCTGTGTCTACTATAATGTTTAAACGGTTTTCCCAGCTCAAAGCATTTCGTATCTAGCTTGCGCCCCTCCTGGACACGCACCATAGTTTTTTTTTGCAGATTATAATGTTGTTGAAGAGATTCACGTTCATGTAGAAAATGAAAAGCTCCACGCTCTTGCAGAAAATGAAACGCTCCACGCTCATGTAGATAGGTGGGTGTAAGGACAGTTAAAGAAGTTGAAATAGTGTTCCTTAATAATTTTAAAGGTTAGTTATTTAAACTTGGTAATTATATGGTGCTATAGTAATTTCTTAATATGATTAGGTAAATGTTAAAAAGTAAATAAGTTAACGGATGCATTAAAAAATACAAAGAAGTTATGAAGAGTAAATCACATTCATTGATATAGGAGGACGACTAAGAATATGTCAACATGTTCAATTTTTAATGATCAGATTAGAATTTTAGATTAAAAGATCATTAATTGTACCCATTGCCAATAGATGTACGCCTTTAGACATAAATATATTATTATTGATCTTGTAAGGTATAATTTTTCCATTTAACATGGGAGTGGAATGGTGACGGTGAACTGACATCTTATTATGTCATGCTTATCAACTATATTTGGTCTGAATTTGTCAAAATGGGTGTAAATTGTAATATGATTACATTTTGTCTCTAAATTCATATGTTTCTACCTCATGTCCTTTTTTTAAGTTCTTAGCATCTAGAACTATGAAGGAGGCGATATGGTTTAGTGATGGTGGGAAGCGCAAGCTCATATTCTGTAGTCATGTGCTCAAGGTCAAGGTTACAACTGAAACCGCCTGTGGATTGTGCAAAAGGAAACCATGTCTCCTCTTTAGATTTTCTCCTATTTTATGTGAGATCTATTCATTGTTCAATCTCAAGTGAGTTCTTGGTTGCTTGGAAAACACCTATTTTCGATGTCCATTTTCATGTAGATCCATTTGATAAACGATATAGGACTTTCCCTACTTGAAATCAATTTTTTGCTCTAAATAAGATAAAATGTGATTTTAACATTTTAAGATAAAATGTGATTTTAACATTGAATTAAATTTCGTATCAAAGTCATTCAGAGTGTGAGGATTATCAATGTGTATCCCTTTTCCATTGTTTGATGACAAGGATCCTTGTATTCAAACCTTGAACTTCACTCCTAATATTAATGCATTGGATAGATGTGTACATCTTACACATTTTTATCCTACCGCATCACTCAAAAATTCGATCCATGTTTCTTTTGAATGCACAATGCATTAAGTTTTGAAATATAACCCCGAAGTTCTATAATTTGTTGGATCCTAATGTAACACCAACCAACATGACAGATTTAGATATAAGTTCCAACATGGGATTTCCATTTGAGTTGCCATAACCATGTCCGAGCATAGAATATTACAACATTGGACCTCTAATTATAGTCTAGAAGTATCAATTTATCGTCCCAATTTTGAAACATTTGGCAGCCACATGGGAATTTGTAAAGTTCCATTTTTTTCTTCATTTTTTCCAAAATTGTGATATCCTATCAAGGTCGAACACATAAAGGCTACGTTGGTAGTTACATATGCATGGAGTTGAAATCATGTCAGAATTTCATCAAATGAAATCCCATTAACAAAACTAGAGGAATGTCAAATTAATGTTGATAGGTAGTTATAAATGTGGCGATGTACTTCAGAAGGATGCATTGAACATATTTTTTATTGTCTGTCAAATGTTGATAATATTTAGGTAATTTGATCAACCAATTTAGTTGAACATCCGACGAATGTTGGTAGGTAATTGGACATGCATCAAAGTAGTTTACAAATTTTTAGCCAAATCATCAATAGAAAGTCAGATAGATGCCATTAAAATGTTGTTTATCATTAGTCATGTCACTGAATTACATAAAGAGACTTTAAACAAAAACTATATATGCCAATTTCCTATTCTACTATGATATATATTCATCTAATATTTCCTCTTTAAAAAAAAAAAACTATATATGCCAATTTCCTATTCTACTATGATATATATTCATCTAATATTTCCTCAAATTTTTGTAGTGGATAATAAGACCATGTTCCATCTTTACATCTATGAAAAATCACTTCATATATGTCGATGCAAAAAAGTTTATTTTAGTGAAATGTCTATCTAAAAACAAACTACTAATGTGATCATCTTAGGAGCATACATGGATCATCCTACAAGAAACTTATTTAATAGAATAAAACAATGTTTTTGCAAAAAAATATTAATTAATAACATGAAGACACACCTAAAACATATAAAACAACACATTGTATTGACATTTTAATAGAGTTGAAACAATATATATAATAATATCAATGATACTTTCTTAAACTTATAAGTCATATATTTCATAAAAAGATTAAAAATCACATGTTTCAAAAAAATTACTATTATAAGATAAAGTGTTCCAAAAGTCATATATATCACAAAAAATACTATCATAAAACAAAGTGTTTCAAGACAAAGATATTATAAGATAAAGTGTTCCAAAAGTCATATATATCACAAAAAAATACTATCATAAAACAAAGTGTTTCAAGACAAAGATTTTAATTGTCAGTTAGAAACATATTTTGACATTCTTTTCACCACGGCTAGGAAGTGTGAATTTTTAGCATATTAAAATTTATTTTTTTTGTCAATATCACTCAAACCTTCAAATTTTTCCTTCAAAGAAGTCATTTAGTTGAATCCCAAAAAATTCAAGGGAAACAAAATTATAACAAATTTATATCTTAAATAAGTGTCAAACAACACATACTATTGTGTACACATATAAGTTGGAGAAAATAGAAATATTTTTCAGGGAAAGACCTGTATAATGCATCATTTTGAAGGTATAGTTTGTTGGGATATGTAAATCCTACTTGTCTTTAGTGTGATCATATTTAATTATTGACTTTATTGGTCATTATTAGGTATAGTTCTAGTCTCTAGGAGAAGGAGTTTGTTCCTACCTTTTAGGAGGTTGTTTAGGAGTCTCACGAACTAGTTAGCTTCATTGTTTATTGTGAGGTTGAGATATTCCTCAACCAATGGATCGAGGTAGTTCTCTATCATGATACTATGATTGTTGTATTTATATGTACTCTATTTGAGTGTTTAATAGAGCGTTCAGGAACAATTTTAGTGTGTAATTATTTCTACTCTCCCTCTCCCATTCTCGGATATCTTCTTCCCATGTACTAACCAAACCAAACATTATAATTATGAATTTTTTCAAATGGAGATTTTAAAGACCACTTTGTGCAAATATTATTGCATAATCAACAACATTGATAATTACAAGGAACTTTATATAAAATATTTGAGTCTTTCATGCATTCTCCTTTAAAATAATTAGTCTTCTTTAGAGCTTGTAGATAAATCTCACTTACAAACTACCAGATTTATAATTTTGAGTAGACATTGCCCTATATTTTAGAATGTAAAGGTTTTTCCTTAGTTTTCATTTTAGGATTTTTATATCTAATATCAATATAAGAGCCTCACCACACAACATATTTTGGTGAAAATGTTTTCTTCTCCAACCAAAGGTATGAACAATAAATTTAACTCATTTTGAATCAATACTACATGTCCTTCCAATTTTTGACCCTATAAGAAATCTTATATCATGTTTCATTACTATATATGGTTTCCTTGAAGTATTCCTTCATGTGCGTAGGAAGATATAAAAAGAAACAAAATACTAAATAAGGTGCCAAATGCTCCATTACTACTTCCAAGGGGCCTACAAATACTTCTTGACGAGTTTCATGAAATTATGCATGTTACTTGGTATCATTTTAATAAGAATATTCAAGTTTGAAAGTTCTTTTATTATTTTAAATTCCCTTGATTTTGTGTTATATTTTTGTAAAGTATTCACATTAAGCTTATAATCCCAGTTTGTACCTTTTCATGTAATTCATTGGTGTACCCAATTTCATTATCAATTCAAGTTTATGGTATGAGCATTGAAATTCAATGAATTTAGACTTCATATGGACTACAATACACTGAATTGAGACTTCATATGCACTACAACACAATTAATTGACACTTCCTATGCTCTATTATATCCAATTGCACAACATCCACATTTTCCTTGGTTTCACTCCAAATCACATCATCTCTTCCCGAAACGGAGCTCAACCCTGATTATTTTCTATTGACATCTTACAATTATACATCCATTTTGGATTTTTATCTTTTTATTGAAGATGACCTTGGGGATGTTTTATTTTCAATGCCAATTGACTCATATATCATTTTATATAACTTTCAACTATAATTATTTTACAAAATGCCAGAGTATCTTATTAAGTTAAATATTTTAATGAACAAGGTTTAAATCTATGCACACATAATAAATGATGTTGTATGCATTTTAGATCTTTGGTAGTCCATGTGTTGCACTCAAAATTATTTTAAATTTTAAATTTTTTTGGGACAACACCATTAGATATATATCAATATAAGTGTGGATTGTTTCAACAAATTGACTTATAGAATTTCCTACGACACTCAAAAGTATTCTATATTTATGTACAAGGGAAAATCATATTCTTATTAGATATACCATTTGACATGGGAAAAAAAATAACAAAACAACAAAGAATGAGATATAATGATGAACAATAAAAGCCATCAGATAAATGGGGAACCATTTGATTGAAACCAACTTCCAATAAGGAAAAGAAACCCCACGTACCCAAGGAAACCATCCAGAAATTCCTTAGGACATTAGCTAAATCCAATAACCACTTTGAAATGAGAATGCATAGTTTAAAAATACAAACAAGGTGTTGCAAGTGTCAAATAGGACACTATAATAGCATGATGAGCCAAACGGGAGGCTACCCTTGTAACCAAATATAACGATAAATATGCATAAGAGAGAGAAAAGCTTAATACATAAATAAGAATAGTTTTGTGTACCTATCTACAATATCCTTAGAACATATTACACTCTATGTACATAAGTTATTTTAAGTCTATTCTTAAATGATTGCATATGTTGTATTTGTAAAGAGAATGATTTAATATAATAAGAGCTTAATGTCTTAATTAGTGACATAATTCTTAAGTTAGGATGTTTTTCTCACCTTTCATATGCATCTCTTACCATTTTATCAATACAACCAAGTAGTTTACAATATTTGTAATTTAATTGGTGCTTTAATTTTCTTTTATTCACTACTTCTTTATCACATGACATATTATCCTTAAATTTAGAAGTGATAATACTTGTAATATAATCAATATTCTTCATTATGGCTTCTTCTTGTATTCCCTAATGATTTAGACATAATTTGCAATCTTTATGCCATCCCTTCTTGAGCCGCTACTGGTTCTCGCTAGAGTTTGAAGCAATTTTGGGGAGCCTCTTGTCAATTATGTTTTTTATCTTGTTCTTGTACGTTAGATATCTAATCATAGATATGATATCAATGGGTGAAATACTTTCTTCTATGAGGAGGATAGGATACACTTTATTTCCCTTAATTTTGAGATTATAAGTTACAAAATTATTTTAGATATGTTCGATCTTTCTCCAAGATTCTTTGGATATACTGTAACCCCAAACTTCACATCCATATAATATAAATGGAGTGACGAGAGCATGAAATAGGAGTATTGAATTTTTTTAGAGAGTATATAACTGGGAAACCTCAAGGTAGGGGGGGATTTAGGTCAATTTTTTTTGTTTTGGGCACATGGTTGTTGGTAGCTCGTTTTCAGTCCTTTAAATAGATTAGGATACACCATTGAAATTAGCTTGGAGGTGAGATGTGAAGGATCACCTGGTTGTCACAGATATGTATTGTGAGAAGTTGTTCATGATCACAAAGAGATATTTGTTTGCAAACTCAAGGAATAATTGTATGCCCTAAGGTAACTAGAGAGTGGTACAAGATGTTTAATTCCTTTATGGTGAGCCAAAGTTTCATGAGAAATGAGTATGATCATTGTGTTTACAACATATTCATTATGTTGGTGCTACGCTGATGATATGTTGCAAGCAAAGTAGGCTTGAGATCAATAGGTTAAAGGCTTAGTTCTCTAGGAATTTTGGTGAAGTATCTAGGAGAAACAAAACAAATATTTGTCATAGAACTACACAAATACAGAAAAAATGGTAAATTGTGGTTGTCAGTGATTAGGTTTAGTATGAACTTTGTTAAAGTGATAAATATCCCTTTAGCTTTCCATTGTAAGATTTCTTCAAGTTTATGGCCTAGTAGTAAGGAAGAAAGGGTTATATGCCTTGTGAATCTTATGCAAATGCAGTGGGAAGGTTTATGATTGTGATCGAATGCTCAAATATTTCACATGTAGTTGGACTTGTTCTTAATGGACACATTGCAAAACTAGGTAAGGAGCATGGAAATTCGTGCTTCGATATCTTCTAAGCATGAGTATCACCTACACTAGTTGAAACTATTTAGTTTTTGGTTTTGTTGATTCAGTGGAGGTGGAGTCGCACATATCGGAGAAAAGTTTGCAGACATGTTCACACAACATGTATTGTTAGAGACTTTGCAGTGGTGTTTAGGTTCTCTTGACTTGCACAAAGGTGATGTTCAATATTCATTGGGAAACATATTAAGAAATTGTTGTCAAGGTGGAGACTATTGGGTTGTGACAACACACCTTGCATTTACATTCATTTGGGTAGAAGTTTCTTAAACATTTGACTTTCCATATCCCTAGAAACACTTGAGCATATCCTCTTTAAATGAGGAAGAACATTACCTATTCCCCTGAATGTCTGCTATATGTTCATGTTTATTGTATTCACTTCTCTATTTCTTTGTTCATTAACATTGATGTTTATAAACTCAATTCCAACAATAAAGTGCAATTAGTCATCTAAATCATGTGGTGAAGTGGCTACTAACTTAATACACTACCATGCCTCTTAGGGTTCTAGCGTGTAAGAACACTTTGCACACTTATTTTAATAACAAAATACCTAGAGTAGTGGATTTCTGACATGTTGATTCAATATTAGGCCTTATTGGCTCTCTCAAACTAAGTACACCTCTCTCAAAATCACCTAGTAATTCGAGACAACAACCAATAGCCATGCAAGGACAAACCTTCTCACGAGTGTCCCCTCTTCTTTTCCCCTTTCCCCAGAAACATAGTGTCTCGCTCTGATCCTATGCTATTTAAAAGACACATAGTGTTTTACGCGAAGTATCAATCCAAATTCCAAATCTATGCTTTAGTACCATCTTTAATTTTTAGGACTTCGAAACAAGCCAATTTGGAAACATTTTGGGAATCCACGATGTAATATTGCTAAATATTCGATTACACGCAATATGAGTGAGATCCCTTTAGAAGTCGAGCAACACAATTATCAAAGTAGAGCAACACAAGTATGACTACCGTGAGCAACACCCAATGTTGAAAGGTTACCCATTAGTCTGATACTTGCTCTGTTCAAAAGATGCAAGAAGTGATTTAATTTTTATTAGAAGAAGAATCTTCACAAACTCATCAATTCATGTTTTTATAAATAACAAAATTTTTGAAAACTTACTGAACAAATGACAACTATGAAAACCACGAACTCATGTTATTATTATTTAAAGAAAACCTCACCGTTCATAAACTCGTCATTATTATTATTTAAAGAAAACCACATGAAGACAAAGTATTTATTCCAGTTTCATATAGTAGATCAAATGGTATAACTACTGATGTGCAACCATCCATTTACAATTTACTCTTTCTTTATTTTTCACTGCTATCCAATTATTTTATTTTTTATCCCACGTTACTTATCTCTTCGTTAATATTAATATTTAACTGAGCGGGGATTTCTCAGTATATTTAATAATCATAATAGTAAACTTGCCGATTACATTCATAGATGCCTATGCGGGAATAAACTCACTTTTTTTCCATACTTATCTCTAACACATTTAACCAAAAGTTTCTTTAATTCTTTAATAATTTATCTCCAACATCTTGGACTAAAAATATTCTTCAGACATAGTGCATTGCAGTTCGACAAATATTCTCCGACACATTGAACATGGCGGGCATATTCGCTGAACATTACTTTAACCGATCCATCGACACCATATAAAGAAATAAACACGACAGATAGCGGGAAATGAGTCGTTGATATATTCCTGGTGGAGGCTGCGATTAGATCCGATTAGACGTCGGTTTGTTCAGTCGTTATCTCCACCACACTTTGTCGGATTTGGCTCCAACCTTTTGATAAGTTCCAATTATATCGGGTATTACATTTTGTCTGAATTCATATATTCCTGGTGGATGCTGCGATGATGCTGGTCTGTTCAGTCGTTATCTCCACCACACTTTGTCGGATGTCCACTCACACGATGTCGATGTCGATGTCGGATCGTAAATTTACATTTACGATCCCTTAATGTTGCGTTTCCATAAAGCATTACCAAAGTTTGTCTCTAATATTTTTGTTTATTATGTGCCTTTGGGGACGGGTCGAGCTATTGCTGTGAAGTCGATTTTTTTTTATTATTATTTTTAAAATATTATTATTGGCCTTGTGTGGTATTATTTTCCGATTTGAGGTGGGATGACATCTTAGTATGATTTGGCCATGCTTACCAACTATATCTATATGGAGTTTTACATTGTGTCTCTAAATTCATATTTTTCTACTCATTCCTTTTTTAGTTCTTACCTTCACTATGAAGAAGGCTATAGGGTTTGGTGTAAATTTATTACATTTGGTCTCTAAATTTATATTTTTTTCTACTCATTGAAATTTATGTTCTCTTAGTATTTTTTTAATTTCATGGACATTCTTTGGTTTTAGTTTAGTCATGTCCATTTTATCTCTAGTGATGGTGGGAAGCTCATATACCGTAGTCATGATTTCAATGTCAAGGTTTAGTAGTGGAACTCCCCTCTATATTGAGTAAAAGAATAAGTTCCTTCTTGATGTTTTCTTATTAGATTGTGTAAAAGAATAAGTTCCTTCTTGAAATATATAGGATTTTCACTATTTGAGATAAATTCTCTTTTTTTAGTAATCATTTAAAAGAAATTAAGACGGAATATGATTTTAACGTTGAATTTCTTATTAGGGTCATTGAGAGTGTGAGAATTATCAATGGCAAGGGGATTATAGTTATGTTGTTATAGTTTTCGATTATCA
>JZKD02S2232435.1:50985-82174 GCA_000966675.3 Picea glauca | reverse complement strand
TACTGTGTATGTGTATGATTGTTCATTTGTTCATTGCTTATTTACTCTGTAGTTATTGGATAATAATGCTTCATTGATATAGCACTTGGATTATATGGTTAAAAGGGATTAAGTTGCTCTATTACTGATTCACCCCCCCTCTCAGTAATCCAACAATATAATGCTTAGCTTTTTTATTTCCAAATTTGTCAGTATGAACATTTTCTAATATTTCATCATCAATGTTGATAGATTCTCCTACATATTTCAATTTAAAGTTTATATTAAAAAACATAACCCGAACACAAATTCACTAACTTATATATACTTGAGTATTCAACTTGTATTAATCTAAATTTATGTACATACCTATAGCTAATTCATCTTCCGATTCAATTTTGGTTTCAACATTTTCTTCGACATTATGAGACAAATCTATTTATGTTTTTTGAAAAACATCAAATTGTAATTACAATAAATTATATTATTTACAATATTTTAAATTTTAATTCTATACTTTGAATTTTGTACTTTTTGAATACAGTCCCAATATGTGTCGTGCGCTCGATCATCATATGTGCATGCATACCTAGTTGAACTTTTTCTTGTCGAAAATGTCTATTGACATTATCATCGTTTCTTTCTACAATATTTGCACATTCTTGTTTCTTTCTCCGATAAATCTCTTTCCTTTGTTCGATTTGGCGAGTATCATCTTGAGTGCTATCATATTTTCTCTTGCGCAAACATTTATTTCCCATGACTTTTATAGTTATCTGTAAAATATATGTTCAACAAAGACTTCACCTTGAAAATATGCTCAACGTTTATCTTTCAACATATAAATTGTTATTCCAATAAAAAATTGAACAAACATTAATTACCTTATTCAACAAAAACCAAAAAGATGATTCAAAACTTTGTTTAAGTGCTCTAGAAAACCACCATGTATCGATATTGATCCTTCGATTAAGCCTATGGGACGAAGGGAAGAAATAAAGAAAGAAAAGAATACAACTGCAATCAGTAATAGAAATGCTTTGAAATCCCTATCCTCGAGCTTATATATGTTTGTCCATCCGATGAATTGTGTTAAATGTGTTCAACCGAAATCCTATTTATACAATTTGGCATGAAAGAAAACGATACGACGTGTCGTTTCTTTTTTTCCGATGGTCGGAATTTGTTCGACAGTCTTTCGGCAGAAAGAATGGTTTTTCGACCGAAAAACTTGGAAACCATTCAGTTCTAATGGTTTCCGTTATATTTTAGTCTTTCGGCCGAAATATTATTTCGGCTGAAAACAGGAAATTGGGACTGAAAACTAAAACCAGAGAATTGCCCTAAGCTTAATTGAACTTCGGACGTTGCGGATTCCTGCAAATACTGAGAATTTGGTTTCAAAAATGACACCATCATTTCAAAAATTGAATATACTTTCAATTCCTATAATTTGTTTTCATTTTCTTTATTTTTATCTAATTTTATTTAATTTTTAAAAAAAATCACTACATAATATTTTCAGCAGACATTATGATTCGGTTAAACCAAATATTGGTATCCCTAAACATATAAAGTGAAAAATTTGGAAAAAAATATATTTATAATCCTTAAACTGTTTTTTTCAAAAGGGTATATATAGATTTTAGTTTTATGTAAAAATGAAGATAGATACAACGTGTACAAAAACATGTGTTTAAAATCTGCAACGTTTTCATCTTGGTCAACTTCAAAAAATTCTAGAAATTATAATATCCATCCGTTAGATTCAAAATTATAGTCAAAATAAAATAGAGTCTTTGTAGATTGTTGCGGTATATTTTGTTTCTTAAAAACATAAGTTTAATAATATATACATTGTTGTACAAATAAGTAACTCATTATCATTCATTTCATATTTAAGGAACATATTGTTAAACAATTGTCAAATTGACATATCAAATAGTAATAAAAAAAATTGAAAAATAGTCATTGGAAAGCTAACACAATTCTTCACAGGTTTTGATTTTACTGTAAAGTGAAATTCTAAATAAAAAAAATACTTTTGTATGCCGGAAGTTGAATAACTTGTTAAAATACAGATTTTTTTCTCATAAAACAAGCAAAAGTGTAACCCATCTTCATGATTTCACCATGCTATACTAGCGAGAGTTGGGCCAACACAACCCGTGTCCTCCAAACAATCTTCTAACTTATCAACATAGATGTTGAAAAGGGTACGTGATAGGGGACAAACTTTCTTGACTCCTATATTACAACAACTTTCTTTTGACCATCAGTCAATGGTAATAAACTTGGCAATAAATTTCTCATATAGCCTTACTGCAAAAAATCTTAACTCGAAAGGGACTTTAACTTATTTTAACCTATTCTAGAGGATAGTCCTAGGCACAGTGTCAAAATATTTTCTAAAATCAATGAAACAACAAAGGATATCAGTTTTATAATTCTGGCACTCTTCTACAATGATCCTAAATGTAACAAAGTGGTCAACAGTGGAATGGTAGCCTCTAAACCAAGTCTGGACTATAGTTGTTTTTCCATTGCTTTCTATCCATGTGTTGATCTTCTTTTCCAAAATACTTCTATACAACGTATCTAAAATGGGGTTAATCAAAATGGTCCTATAATTAGAGGGAATCGCTTTATCCTCATTTTTAAAAATAGGTACAACAAGTCTTTGATTCCAATGTTTTGGGAAGCCTTTTTTGGATAGCTAAATTGAAGAGATTATGTATGCGAGGGATGAGGATAAGTTATTCAATTTTTAATATTTCAACTTGATAACGTTTAATGTCCTTAGATTTTCCTTTTGAGAGACTATTAATCCCATTTTAATGTCTTCTATAGAAAATAGTCCATCCTTTCTAGAGCTATTTTGGCATGTTTTCCATTACATTAGGGGATCCATACATATTTGTATGGTATACATTCCACTCCTTCAAGAGAATCTTATTATTTTCTTTAGTTTTATGAGTTAGAATTTTCCCTAAGAATTTATTAGGGTCTATATTAAATACGTCCAAACGTTTCTCTTTCTTTCTATGTATATAGTTTTTTTTTTTTTCATTTAATTAAGGTTTTGTATCTATTTATCTATCATAACTTAAAGATGCATTGGAAGCATCCCCAATGCATTTTTTAGAAATTTTACATTCATTATCGTACTAAGGGTTAGTTTTACTATTTTTTATTTTATGTAGCACCTCAATAAAGAAATTTTTAATTAAAGTAGAGAGGGTTGATGTAAAATTATGATAGGCAACTTCAATATTGTTGTGATACGATATTAGTTTTAAATATTTGCTTAAGTATTTTAAGAAGAAATCATTTTTTTTGTCAAAAATTAAGCTCCTTTGGTTGTCAATGTGCTCCTCTACAGAGATTTTGTGCATGGAAAAGTTAAGAGTTAGGGTTAGAGGTCTCTGATCATAGTCATGTTCGTGGCTATCTAAAAGATCAAAGTTTAATATTTGGTTGTATATGGGGATATCCGATATTACATAATAAAAAACAGTAATACCCAACCCATGGATACAAGTCATCCTATTAGAATTAGGCCACTTCCTTATATCATTGTAAATTATTAAATCTTGAGAACTACAAATCTTGATTAACTCAGTACTAAACAAATTCTCGATCAAGTCTTTATAGTTTCTTTTCTAAGTGTGAGCTAAGACAAGGTCCTCATCTAGACAAAGAGGATTAGGGTTGGAGTCATGACTTAAAATAATAACTTGATTGGTGGCATTTCTAGCATCAAAGTCTCCTAACAAGAAAATACTACCTTCATTTTCATATTACAGATATCTTTCTCTAATATTTTGTAGGGACAATTCTTATCTAGATTTTTTTTCATATACAAACTAGAGTTATTAGGTGCAAAATAACATATTGTTATATATCTTATTAGTGTTAATATAATATATCTCCATCCATATGTACTAATTGAGAGGATATTTCTTATGAAGAAGGATGCGAGGAGAGATGCTTGTTTTTATGTAACATGATATGCCTCCAATCCCTCTATGGGAGGACTTCATGTTCCATGTGGACCACAAAACAAATCCTTCGATATTAGGGGAACGTATATTCTTCATGCTCCCAAGTTTCAACCTAGAGAATAATGTCAATGTCACTCGAGATCCAACTTAGTGTAGGCCCTTTAGTCCATGGAAAACCAAAGTAGTTCCAAATGAGGATCCATAGTGTTTTGAATTGGTATTGTTGTCATAAAAAAAGCTATCATAGGTGATATTTTTGGATTTAATTATGAGAACCTTTTTTCTGTGAGTGTTCATAGTCATGCCCATGCTATAAAAAAATTCCTTCAGGGTTATTAGTTACTTACCTAGGTTATAGGGATTCTTCTCCATAAGAACAATATCATCAACATAAAGAAGGAGGTTGATCAATATACTAGCGAGAGTTGGGCAACACATCCTGTGTCCTCCAAACAATCTTGTAACTTTTTAATATATATGTTGAAAAGGGAAAGGGATGGGGGACAACTTTTCTTGACTCCTATATTACAGTAAAATTCTTCTCATATATCCTTACTGCAGTAACTCTTAACTTGAAAGGGACTTTAAGCTCTTTTAACCTATTCCAGAGGATAGTCCTAGCCATAGTGTCAAAATATTTTCTAAAATCCACAAAACAACAAAGGATATTGATTTTACAATTACCACACTCTTATGCAATGATCCTAAATGTAACATGGTGGTTACTAGTGGAATGGTATCCTCTAAACCCATTATGGCCTCTAGCTCTTTTTCCATGGCTTTCTATCCATGTGTTGATCTTCTTTTCCAATATAATTCCATACAACATAGATAAAATGGGGCTAATCATAATGGTCCTATAATTAGAGGGATTTATGTTATCTCCACTTTTAAAAATAGTTACAACAAGGCTTTGATTTAGAGTTTTTAGGAAGCCTTGTTGGATATCTAAATTGAAGATTTTATGTATGCAAGGGATGAAGACAAGTCCTTCAATTTTTAATAAAACTTGGTAACCTTTGATGTCCTTAGATTTTCCTTTTGAGATCCTATTAATCCCAATCTTAATGTCTTCTATAGAAAACACTTCATCCTTCGTAGAGCTATTTGGTATGTTTTCCATCACATTAGGGGATTCATACCTATTTTTATGGTAACAGTTCCATTCCTTCAAGAGAATCTTATTATTTTCTTTAGTTTTATGAGTTATAATTTTCCTCAAGAATTTATTAGGATCTATATTAAATATGTGCAAAAGATTCTTTTTCTTTCTATGTATATCATCTCTTTTTTTTCCGTTTAATTAATGTTTTGTATCTATTTATCTATCATAACTGAAATATGCATTTGAAGCATCCCTAATGGATTTTCTTGCAATTTTACATTCATTATCATACCAAGGGTTAGTTGTACTATTTTTATTTTAATGTAGAACCTCAATACATAAATTGTTAATTTAAGTAGAGAGCGTTGATGTAAAATTATGATAGTCGGTTCAATATTGTTCTCATATGATATAGATTATAAATAATTGATTAATTCTTTTAAGAAGAAATCAACTTTTTTTGTGTGAAAAACTAGGTGCATTTGGCTGTCAAAGTGCTCCTCTATAGATATTTTTTGTAACGCCCCCAATTGTTATGACTACAAGTGAATCTAAATGCGCAATTTGTTTTTTTAAACATGATGACCACAATGATTGCAGTTAAACAACACAATTGGATGGTGAGCACCATGCCTGCCGAACAGGCAACAGGAAACAACGAATCAATGCATTAGCACATCGAGCAACTGGGAAAACATGCGAAAATCAAGACAAATAAAAATGACTCCCCTCCCAACACGAACACAACACTGCCTATATGCAAAAGTACAACACCCACACATCCAAGAAACATGTCGACATGACGTGATATGGCATCATTCAAAATAAAATGTGCAAGCTCTTAATGACTTTGCCAACAAACCCTAATGTGGATGGATTAACAGTATCCTTCTACTCACTAATTCCAATCGTTGAAAGCATCTGATGCTTATAGAATCAATCTCCAAAATTGAGTGCCTAGCATGCAATAATCCATTACAGGTAACTAGAATTCCATACATTAGGAAATGTAGTAAAATTCTTAAATAAAATATGCATTTACCAAATAACATACCTTCCATCCAGTTGGCGTACCCAACTTTCTGACAGTGGCGTGGCACCTAAATATCTTCTCAAGAGGTGCACTAGAAAAAAATTCAATTTTCTAAAAATCTTAACGATATAAGACAGGAGTAAAGGTCCTTCCCATTCAAACACAACATCATTCCAAAACATGCTCATACACAGAAATTTTGTGACCATAATAATATAATGGAACTATTATAAATTTTCCAACACAATTACAATGTTAATTTACATCATTTTTATAATTTCAACACATTATTTGGAAATACCCTTAAAGGCACAACATTCCTCATTGCAATTAATATTTTGTGTGTGTGTGTGTGTATGAACAAATTTATATTCAAATTAACAGAATTCAAATTGACATGAATTATTAATATTCAAATTAATAGAATACAATTGACATGAACATATTCCTTTTTCCACAATACTTATTTTGGGAGTGAACATATTATACCAGCTAACCTTCACAGAATTAACATGTGCTATTCATCCTTTAACAAGGTATTAACACTAATTTAAATAATGTTGTCAACAACCAATTAATCGTCGATAATAATTGTTGTTGGATATAAAGTTAAACACAGCAGTAAAGGAATCAAAGGCCCATTCAATTGGCATTGGTAGAACACAATAGTTGAACGATGCCAAAGTTAAAATGTTTACTTACTAACCCTATCCATTATTCACAGTATGTATCTCGGTTTATTAAACATTAAGTAAGGTTTTGCTATAAAAACAAAATCTAATAAATTTTCCATTAATCGATGTATTTACTGTCTTTGTTGGCCATGATTATTTTACTGTTTTTAATACCTCACCATGCATTTTTTACTTTTAAATATATAGTTTTCAAGGAAATAACAAAAATAAAGAATTTAACAAAGAAATAACGATACAATTTGTTGATTAATTAAGGTATTAATCAAATCCATTCTCTGTCTCATTAATTCATTGTCATAAAATCTAGATTTGTGTCCTTTAACTGAATAATATAATCATCTCTCTATTTAAACAGGAAAAACCATAATAAATTGGTTGTATAAACGTTACCCACTCGATGTCTAAAGTAAAAACACTATGTGAATGTTGGGTGATAAAAACATGAAGTAAAATTCTGTTTTGTGTATAATTTGGTGGGTGTGAAATCAATTTGTTGTAAAAACTCAAAGTCAAACTTATAACTAAAAACGTTTGAATTCACCCTATATTAACGCTGAGAAATTCACAATTGATTAATGGGAATTATCATTAAAAAAATGCACTGTCATACCCCGCAAACGATGCCTACAATAGATCATTGTCACTACCCAAAGGTAGTTATTGAGAATCGTGGCCAAGCCATCCGTATCGCTGGATAAGAATTGGTAATTAGTTGTGTAAATTGCTAATGAGAAGGGCCATAGAAATTGGTTGGTGAAAGACTATACATCAACAATCAAATTGAAGTAGTGAAGTGAGACGCTCATAAAATCATGAGTGATAATTGGGCGGTTATGCCGTTAAATTAGTGAGCAGGATGTGGGCATTCTATGCCATTAAATTCGTGAGCCAGAGCTGAAAATTTATGCCATCCAACTCATGAGAAAGAAGTGGAATTATATGGGTTAAAATACATTGTCCAAAGAATAGATAGAATCAATATCATATGTGAATTTGTTGCATTAATCTATATAATTCGATGAGTCAATAACATATATAAATTTGAAGAGTTAAAGGTGTTTTACAAGGAGGTAAAACATTTTTCATAGAATTGTTGCCAAACGAAATACCTGCCACGAAATCAAAATAATTATCTGCGAAATGCATATCAATGAAATCGAAATAGATCCCAAACGAAACATCAATTAAGGGAAATAAAACACATGTGAACGAAATAGCTGCCAGACATACTAGCTGTGGTAAAAGCCACAAAATTCATAAGGAAATTTCAGTGTCAATAAAATAAAAATAAATGCAGTCTTGTATAATTTAAAACACTATCATCAAGTGAAGAAAAAAAATGAAGAGAGTGTTAACCGTTCCCCATGAGAAATAATTAAAATACACAGAGGTAATGCTAGGAAGTCGCAGAGACAAATTAATAGAAAACATGGGTGGAGATAAAACATAGAGATGAAATTCATGGTTTAATAATGAGAGGGTGGAGCATTCAATGAAGAACGTAGGTAAAATATTAGTGGTTGAATAAAACTCCTGTACAACAACAATGAAGGTTACTTGGTAGATTCATGGAAGGAAAGGGGTATGAACTCTATCAAGCAAACTCTCAGTTGTGAAGCCTTGCTAGGGTAAATGCCAAAAAATCACAGGAAGAAAGCGCTGAGATATTCAACAAAACACAGAGACCCTCAACACAAGAAGGCGCAAGACATTCAATCAACTAGGAACAATAAACAAGGTATATGGCTGGACAAACTATCCTTTGCATCATCATCCATGCACAAAAAATAAGGGCATTAGAATCTATAGGTTGTTATGCACCGAAGTGATGATCATTGATTCGGCTCCTCGTCGACTGCTTAGGCATGGACTGAAGAACTAGGGATGACGAAGAAATAAAAAGAACAAATCTTCACAACAAATCAATAAAACCAATAGGACAGTCGTGACATTAGGGATCAAATTCCAAGGGAATCAAGTCAAGCAGTGACCTGAAGGCTAAGGGGAAAATTAAATTCTCAATTAAAATGATATGTCAACACCTTCTTTAGATAGTTAAAAGTATAGAATTCAAAGCGTAAATTAAGTAGCAATCTACTATGCATAATAAGAGCATGCAGACTGTATCCCAAGTCGCCTACTCTAAGTCATTTTCCCATGCACTCCTTGTTGCTCCCCCTTTCCAAGCGATAAGACTTCATTGGTACCTCCGAACCAACGCTAGGGGTACTCTTCTTCCCCCTTAGCCCCATGATCCGCAAAGGGGCCACACACACTAAACAAGAGAATTGCTAGCTCCCAGCTCACCTCGCAAAGTTGAGGTACCACTCCTCACCAAGATGGGTATCCCAACTCTCACAAGCTAAGTCAGTCAAGTCTAAAATTTTGCAGCGTAACGTTACCCATGACTGAAGAGATCCATCCTTCTCCTCCTCCCTCCTTTATAAGAATTTCTAGGTCACTTCTTTTCGAAATTCCCATTTAATTTATTGTTCAATAATTTAATTCAGAAAAATCCTCACCGTACATGTGTCACCCATCCCCTTCATTGCACCAGAAATTAATTTCATTTTTTATTTAATTACTCCTATTTCCCTCACCCACCTAAAAGCAATCCTAGAATCGCTCCTAGGTGTACCCATATTCCCTTACACAATTTAGTGACTTTCCCCCATACTAATTTATTAGTTGAGTTCATTTTAGAAAGTACTTAAAGGAAAGATTCCTTGCTAAGTTGGTCATTCCTATTTTTTCTTATGTTTCCTTTTTTCTTTATGTTTCCCCCTTTTTCCCTTAGTTTCCTAATTATTTTAAATTTCCCTCTTTCCCTTTTTATCTAAACTCAAATTAGTAAGTGTAGAAAATTATCTTTTTCCCTTTTTTCTTTTAATTAATGAATTTCAATTAGCATGTGTAACAAAAAAATCATTACCCTTTTAAAATTTTCTATCTCTCAATAATTTCATTTTAATAATTTAATCAAGTTTCTTACCCCCCTTTCGCCACATGTTTAATGATGATTCTCATTATTTTTATTTTGTTTACCACAAGTATTACTTTAGACCTAGATTTTAATTTTCGAGGTTGGGCGACATTTTATTAGGGAAATTGTTTTTAAATATTTCTTAACGTGAAGTGTCCTTCAGGACGCACCAGGTGCTCCAAGGGTGTCACTCACCTCATTTTGTTTCCCTTGTGCAACATGCCCTTTAGGATGCACTATGTGCTCCAAGGGTGCCACTAACCTCTTTTTGTTTCCCTTGCGCGGCGTGCCCTTTAGGATGCACTACATGCTCCAAGGGTGCCGCTTGCCTCTTCACTGACTTGGTAGACATCAAAAACCCCTGGATTCAATACTCCGTCAGGTGATCCTGTGGGAAACTAAGGGCCTCTAAGGAATAATTCCCTGTCTTATTGCACACCCCTTAGAATCACTATGAGTGACTGTCGCAGTTTACCCTCACAACTTCGTGGGTATTGTTGAACTAGGTAGTCGTTAACCTACAATGTGAGCCATGATGGGAGTGCTAGTAGGCTCTAGGAGGGCTGTTGTCCACGTCTCTCCCTCAATGACTCTGGTAATTGTGCGTGGCCCCTCTATTCCACATGTGAGTCCAGTCAGAAAGATATCATTAGCCTACATCATCAACAAATCATGTTAGAAATGAGATCCATAATCATAACATCTAATCAGATGCACATACGTCATATATACAACAATAAAACCTAATAGTCCACTCCCTAACTAGATCCGAAGTCCAAGGGTTTCATCGATGCCTCTGCATCCTCAAGGTCCAAAATCCTTCACACTCAAGAGAATAGAGTCAATAACACTTGTCTAAGTCAATACAAAAGAATAACATATATTCACATCCATAATGCCTTATAATCATAATCAATACCAATAGTATAATAATCTAGATCACTTGCAAGAAAGTGTCCTCAAAGAATAAGTTTGCTCAGTGCGCGCAACAACAGGATTTTACATACACCCCCTCTTGGTCTAAACTTTGTCCTGAAGTTTCACAGTAAAAAGTGCCAAAATAACGTATATCATCGTATCACAAGTCTGTCTATCCAACAAAAATGGAAACTGTTGGCACATATCATATGCGTCCTCTGAGGTCGTCGAGTGTAGACTATAGTTGTCCCTTTGGAACTTGACCTCATCTATTGTTCGATGTTGTAGCAGTGGAATGCAATGATCCAGGATGTGGATCGGCTTAGTCATGAGTGCACCCTCATCCGACACCCACAAGGTGCTCAAGTTAAACATGTGAAGGATCACTAATCATAATGTCTCAACAGAGATGTGAAAGACATCATGCATACGCCTCAAGAATCAGGAAAGGCTAGTCAATAGTCCATAGGCCCCTTCCTCTCCACAATCTTGAAAGGTCCCACAAACCTAGGAGAGATTTTATCTCCCTTTCCAAACTTGATCACACTCTTATGCAGTTTTTCCTGCAAGAAGAATCAATCGCCAACTTCATAACTACGGTCAACACGATGTGGATTGACATAAATCTTTTGTCAATCATGTGCTTGTTTTATCCTTTGTGTTATTGTTGTCATTTTCTCTTCCATTTCTTGGATCACTTCTGGTCCCACCAGGACCCTATCCTCAAGCTGATCCCAACTCAAAGGTGACTAACATGGTCGCCCATAAAGGAACTCAAAAGGCGCCATATTAATGGTGCTTTAGTAGTTGTTGTTATAAGCAAATTCTACCAGTGGCAAGAATTCTTCCCAATGCTTCTGTTGGTCCATCACGTACATGCACAAAATGTCTTCCAAGGTTTGGCTCAGTCATTTGGTCTACCCATCAGTCTCTGGGTGATACGCAATACTTAAAGTTAAGTTGGGTTCCGAATGCCTCTTGGAAACTAGTCCAAAATCGTCGAGTAAACACTGATCCTCGATCAGATATAATCCTCTTAGGTACACCATGCAACCTGACAAACTCATTGATAAAAAACTATAGCTATTTTAGGTGCCTGATACCTCGTACGCACAGGGATAAATGAGCACTCTTCATCATAGTGTCGACTACCACAAAAATCAAGTTCTGTCTCCTTGTCGTCAATGGCAATCCAACAATGAAATCCATATAAATAACCTCCCATTTCGATTTCGGAATAGCATGTGGCTGTAGTAATCATGTTGGATGTCTATGTTCAGCCTTTACCTGCTGACATTATAGACATATGGCCACATAGTTACCTATGTATATCCTCATTCCCTTCCATAAGAATAAGGGTTTAAGGTCCACGCTCATCTTCGTGACTCCTAGGTGAGCCATGTGCACTGCTCTATGAGCCTTGTTCAGGATCAATCTCCTCAACTCGTCATTTGGTGGTACGTTAATTCGATTTTTAAATCTTAGTAGTCCATCGTTGTCCAACGTAAATCCTTCAAATATTGGTACCATCATTGTGTTCGTCCGATAAAATCCTTGACCTCTTTCTACCATTCATAGTCGCACTGTAAAGTTAGAATCTTTTCATGTATATTCATCTAAAGAGGCAAAAATGAAAAGATGTGAGGTCTCTGACTCAATGCATCTGACACTCGGCTCATAGTTCCTTTTATGTAATAAATCTCAAAATTGTACTCGCTAAGAAATTTTGACCAATGACGTTGTTGCACGTTCAGGTTGCTTTCTGTAAAGATGTGATGTAGTCCACATTGGTCCATCTTTAGTTCAAATTTTCGTCCAACCAGGTAGTGTCTCCAAACATTGAAGGCATAACAAATTGCTAACAACTCCAAATCATGCATCGCATAAGTCTCCTCATGCCTTCTCAACTTCCTGGAGATGTAATTCATCACTCAATCGTCTTGCATCAAGACTCTGCCTCAGCCTTGTTTGGATGTGTCAATGCATACCAAGAAGTTTGTGTCCATGTCAGGGGCCTTTAGTATCAGTGTCCTTGTCAACGGCTGCTTGAGCCTCTGAAATGATTCCACGCATTTCTCAGTCCCAACAAACTTCTTATTCTTCTTTTTTAATTCCATAAACGGATTTGCTATCTTAGAAAATTGCTCGATGAACCATCGATAGTATCCTGCTAAATCCTTGAATATACACACTTTCGGGGCATTCATCAACGCAGACCATTCCATAATAGCCTTGACCTTTGTTGGATCCATTGCGATACCTTCGCCAAACATGACATGCCGTAAGTAGTGAATCTTTGATTGATAAAACAAGCATTTGGACAACTTCCCATACAATTTGTGCTCTCGCAGACACTGTAGTACCAAGTGAAAGTGATCATCAAGCTCCTCTATCATCCGAGAGTAAATCATAATATTGTCAATGGATACTTGGATGAACTTGTATAGGTACTCATGAAACACCCAACTCATCAAACTCATAAATACCCCAGTGGTGTTTGTCAGTCCAACAGTAAAACAATAAACTCGTAATGTCCAAACCTTGTCATAAAAGCGGTCTTAGGGACGTCATCCTCCTTGATCCAGAACAAGTGACACCCTAATCGCAAATTGATCTTTGAAAACACCATCACACCCTTCATCTGATCGAACAGATAATGAATCCTCCGCAATGGATACTTATTCTTGATCGTTTCCTTGTTCAATTAACAATAGTCAATGCAAAGTATCCATGACCCATCATTCTTTCTTATGAAGATAGTAGTCACACCCCAAAGTGACACACTAGGACGTATAATTCTCAGGTCCAACAACTCCTTCAGTTGCATTATCAACTCCTATAACTTCGAGGTCGACATACGATAAGAAATTCTGGCTATCGGTTTAGTCCCCAGTTTGAGGTCTATGGTAAACTCCAATTCCCTCTCTAGCAGCATCCCAAGTAAATCCTCCAGGAAGATGTTTCCAAGCTCTCTCACCACTGGAAAGTATTCTATACCTTCCACTACTCCCTTTTCGTTTAACATGAGGATATCATAAAGCTTACCTACCTTGCACATTCTCTTCCATGACTGGAAGGGAGAGATAAACTTCAAGGAAAACCCCTGGTTTTGACCTACAATCATGCATCTTTGTCCCTCATCATCAAACAAGATCAACAGTTTCATATTACAGTGGATTATCGCCTCATGCAATTCCATCCAATCCATACCAATCACAACATCATAAGATCCTAAGATCTTGACGTACAAGTTGGCCCCGGTGACAAAATCTCCCAAGTTAAGGGCGCAGTCTGTAACCTTCCCTCCAACCTTCTGTTTGGCTCCTACAACCATCTCTACAAAGATAAAATCATCATATTCGACTACCTCAACATTAATCTTTTTTAGCGGTACACTAGAAATGAAACTCTCGATTGCACTGAGATCTATCAAAATACTAAGGGTCTGGTCAACGACGATACCTGACATATCGAGCACATTTGACTGGTGCTCTGCATGGAAATTATTCACTGGTACATGAATCTAATGGGCCTTTCCCAAAAGTCCCACATTAGGGGTTTTGGCTGATCCAGAGCTCCAGTCCTCTCCACTGGGCAATAATGTTGGTAATGTGTCTCCCCACATTCCAACACATTTTCTTTGGTCCAGTAATCATGGTACCTGAAGTAGAAGTTGGATCCTAACATTGAGGCCAACACGAACTTGTTGACCTAAAGTTTCTTCATATTAAGGTGCAGAGCATACTGAAGCAATTCCATAAAAAAGGCCTCGTACTCGGGAACCGTGTGACTGCCTTGTTGCAAGGCGTCGAACTCATTGAGCTGACGCTCAACAAATTCCTCAAAAATATACCTCTCCTAGAACCGTTCCTCTAATAGTTCCCATGACACGTCATCGACGACCATGTCCAAAAGTGTCAAGAGCGTCTTCCGCCATAGAAGAGAACTCCCCTTTAGTTGAAACACCACCATACGAACCTTCATCCTGGAGGTCGTCATCACAAAGAATGAAGCACAATGCCTTTCTCTACAACCATGCCTCGACGTCACAGCCATTCGCGACACTAGTTGACTCGAGAAATCGACTCTCTCAAGTTCTCGGTGGATATTAACGATACTGTATAGGGAGTACTATGGACCTTAAGAGGTACAGGTGCCTTGGCCTCATCTCAATACCAATGGTGAATCAAGGCCCTTTGTCAGACCATCATCATCCCTTACAACAAGCGAATCTAGCCCAAGGACTTGCTCTTCCCTATGGCGGTTCAACTCCGATGGTGTGGGAACTTCTGGAGGCATAACACCTCCTTCCACGGAACCACGTTGTGAACCTTTGAGGTGTCCTCTAAATGAAATCACCACATGGACACATTAAGGTTTTTAATTAACGCAAGGGTTAATACTCACGGGTTTACTACAGTGGAAATCCTGGTGATCCACAGTCGCAGGGTTGAACCCGCTCTAAGACCATATGTAACGCCCCCAATCGTTATGACTAAAAGCGAAGCTAAACGCACAATTTTTTTTTTTTTAAATAGGATGAACACAACGATTGCAGTTAAACAACACAACTGAATGGAGAGAACCATGCCTGCCAAACATGCAACATACAATAATGAATTAATGCATTAGCACATTGAGCAACTGGGTGAACATGCGGAAATCAAAATAGATAGAAACGACTCCCCACCCGACACAAACACGACAATGCCTACACACTAATGTACAACACCCACACATCCAAGAAACATGTCGACACAACGCGATATGGCATCACTCAAACTAAAATGTGTAATATCTTAATGACTTCGCCAACAAACTCTATTGTGGATGGATTAATAGTATCCTTCTACTCACTAATTCCAATAGCTGCAAGCATCTGATGTTTATGGAATCAGTCTCCAAAATCGAGTGCCTAGCATGCGATAATCCATTACTAGTAAATCAAAGCCCATACATTAGGAAATGTAGTAAAATTCTTAAATAAAATATGCATTTACCAAATGACATGGTCCTTCACATTCAAACACAACATCACTCCAAAACACGGTCATACACATAAATTCTGTGACCACAATAATATAATGGAACTATTATAAATTTTCGAACAAAATTACAATGTCAATTTACATCATTTTTATAATTTGAACAGATTATTCGGAAATACCCTTAAAGGCACAAAATTCCTCATTGCGATTAAGATTTTGAATATATATATGAACATTAATATTCAAATTAATAGAATTCAAATTGACATGAATTCTTAATATTCAAACTAATGGAATACAATTGACACGAACAGATTCCTTTGTCCACAATACTTAGTTTTGGGAGTGAACATATTATACCAGCTAACCTTCATGGAATTACCATGTGCTATTCATCATATAGCAAGGTATTAAAACTAATTTAAATAATTACAATCGTTGTCAGCAACCAAGTAGTCCTCGATAATAATTGTTGTTGGATCTAGAGTTAAAACGTAGTAGTAAAGGAATCAAAGGTCCATTCAATTGGCATTGGTTGAACGTAGTAGTTCAACTCTGCCAAATTCAAAATGCCAACTTACCAACCCTATCCATTATTCGTAGTATATATCTCGGTTTATTAAAAATTAAGTAAGGTTTTTCTATCAAAAAAAAATCTAATAAATTTGGTATTAATCGATGTATTTACTGTCTTTGTTGGCCATGCTTATATTTACTATTTTTAATACCTCGCCATACATTGCTTACTTTTAAATATATCGTTGTCAAGGAAATAACAAAAATAAATAATTTAACAAGGGAATAATGATACAATTCCCTGCCTAATTAAGAGATTAATCAAATACATTCTCTGTCTCATTAATTCATTGTCATAACATCTAGATTTTTGTACTTTAACTGAATAATATAATCATCTCTCTATTTAAACTGGCACAACCATAATAAATTGGTTGTATAAACATTACCCACTCACTGTCTAAAGTAAAAAAACTATGTGAACATTGGGTGATAAAAACATGAAGTAAAATTATGTTGTCTATATAATTTGGAGGGTGTGAAATCAATTTTCTATAAAAAATCGCATTCAAACTTATAAATAAAAAACATTGGCAGTCACCTTGTATTAACGCCGAGAAATTTACAATTGAGTGTTGGTAATTAGCATTAAAAAATTCATTGTCATACCCCGCAAACGACGCTTATATCAAATCAATGTCACTAACACAAGGTAGTTATTGAGAATCGTGGCTAAGCCATCTGTATCGCTGGATAAGAATTGGTAATTAGCTATGTAAATCATTGATGAGAAGGGCCATAGAAATTGGTTGGGGAAAGACTATATACCAACAATCAAACCGCAGTAGTGAAGTAAGATGCTCAAAAAATCATGAGTAAGAATTGGGCGGCTATGTCGTTAAATTTGTGATCAGGATGTGGGCATTCTATGCCATTAAATTCATGAGCCAGATTTAGAAATTTACGCCATCAAACTTGTGAGAAAGAAATAGAATTCTATGGGTTAAAATACATTGTCCAAACAATAGATATAATCTCTATCATAAGTGAATTTGTTGCATTAATATATATAATTCGTTGAGTCAATAACATATATAAATTTGCAGAGTTAAAGGTGTTCTACAAGGAGGTAAAATGTTTTTCATAGAATTGTTGCCAAACTAAATAGTTGGCATGAAATCGAAATAGTTATCCACGAAATGGATATCAATAAAATCGAAATAGATGGAAAACGAAACATCAGTCGAGGTAAATAAAACATCTATCAACAAAATAGATACCGGGTATACTCGTTGTGGTAAAGGCCAAAAAATTCATAAGGCAATTTCACTGTCAATAAAATAAAATAAAATGCAGTCTTGTACAGTTTAAAATGTTGTCATCAAGTGAAGAAAAAAAAATGCATAGAGTGTTAAACATTCGCCGTAAGAAATAGTTAAAATATGAAGAGGTAATGCCAGGAAGTCACAGAGATAAATTAATTGAAAACACGGGTGGAGATAAAATGCAGAGATGAAATTCATGGTTAAATAATGAGAGGGTGGAGCAATCAACGAAGAACGCAGGTAAAAGATTATTGGTTGAATAAAATTCTGTACAACAACAATGAAGGTTACTTGGTAAATTCGTGGAAGGAAAGGGGTATGAACTCTATCAAGAAAACTCTCATCCGTGAAACATTGTTGGGGTAAATGTTAAGAAATCGCAGGAAGAAAGCGCAAAGATATTCAACAAAACACAAAGACGCTTAGCACAATAAGGCGCAAGACAATCAATCAACCAGGAACAACCAACAGGGTAGAAGATTGGGCAAACTATCCTTTGCATCATCATCCATGCAAAGAAAAGAAGGGCATTAGAATCTATAGGTCGCTATGCACCGAAGTGATGACTGTCGATTCGGATCTTGGCCAACTATTCAGGCATGCACTCACAAAATAGGGATGAGAAAGAAGTAAAAAGAACAACTCTTCACAACAAATCAATAGAATCAATAGGATAGTCACGACATTGAGGGATCGAATGCCAAGGGAATCAAGTGAAACAACGAGCTTAAGGATAAGGGGAAAATTCAATTCTCAATTAAAATGCTAAGACAACACCTTATTTACATATTTAAAAGGACAGGATTGAAATCGTAAAGTCAATAGTAATCTACCATGCAGAACAAGAGCATGCGTACTGTAGCCCAAGTCGTCTGCCCTGAGTTGTTGTCTCACTTCTCTGTGTTTCTCCCACTTGTTGAACGATGAGACTTCACTAGTACCTCCCAGCCAATACTAGGGGTACTCTTCTTCCCCCGTATTCCCCTGAGACACAAAGGGGTGATGCACACTGAACCAGAGAATCACTAGCTCCTAGCTCACCTTGCAAGGCCAAGCTACCGCTCCTCACGGAGCTGGGTATCCCAACTCCCACAAGCTAAGTCAGTCAAGTCTAAAATTATGCAGTGTAACATTGCACATGACCGAAGAGATCCATCCTTCTCCTCCTCCCTCATATATATAGAATTTCTAATTCACTTCTTTCCCAAATTCCCATTTAATTTATTGTTCAATAATTTAATTCAGAAAAATCCTCCCCGTACATGTGTCACCCATCACCTTCGTTGCACCAGAAATTAATTTCATTAATTATTTAATTACTCTTAATTCCATCACCGACCTAAAAGAATTCCTAGAATCACTCATAGGTGTCACCATATTCCCTTACACAATTTAATGACTTTTCCCCATACTAATTTACTAGTTGTGTTCATTTTAGAAAGTTCTTAAAGGCAAGATTCCTTGCTAAGTTGATCATTCTGCTTTTTCCTTATGTTTTCTTTTTTCTGTTAGAAAAACAGCACCGTGGAGCAATAAAATAAAACAAACATGGAAACAAAACACAGAATATACACAATACAATAGAGACACATATTTACATGGTTCACCCAGTGTGGGCTACGTCCACTAGAAAAATTGTTAGGTCCTTCCTTTATTATTATCCAGCATATGAAGGGGTACAACCTACAACAAACCCGTTGTAACTTCCTCTTCTTTCTCTCACAGTATCCTATCTCAGAATTCAATATTCACCATCAACCATAGCTGCAATACATTTCCCTCATAAAAGAGGGTTTCCTTCTAGGGAAAAAATCCCTAACATAATCTCTATCGTTAGATCTGCAACTTTATAATGAACAATCCATATTTACAATGAAATTACAATATACATTTACAAGGCAATTGTTCCTTTAGGGGATTCGCCCCTGAACCCCCGCTAGGGGCCCACTTTCCCCCAGACCCCCCAGCCGGGGAGATAGCCCCACCCCCCCGGACCCCGCAGAGGGGGTACCCCCCCTCTGCACTCCCCCGCATGGAAGAGTGTACATACTTCTAGGGTGTAAATACTTCATGGGGTATAAACACGGCTGAAAGTTAAAAAGAGATTTGAATCAGGAAGATAATCAAGCTCCACAACCAACATTTTCTTTTTGTTTCCCCCTTTTTCCTTTAGTTTCCTAATTCTTTTAAATTTCCCTCTTTCCCTTTTTATATAAACTCAAATCAGTAAGTGTATAAAATTATAGTTTTCCCCTTTTTCTTTTTAATTAATAAATTTTAATTAGCATGTGTAACAAAAAAATCATTTCTCTTTTAAATTTTTCAATCCCTTAATAATTTGATTTTAATAATTTAATCAAGTTTCTTATCCCCCTTTCACCACATGTTTAATGATGATTATCACTTTTTTTTTTACCACAAATATTACTTTAGACCTCGATTTTAATTTTCGAAGCTCGACGACATTTTATTAGGTAAATTGTTTTTAAATATTTCTTATCACGTTATTCTTTCTAAGGCCATCTAGGTTTATTCTCTTATTATTTATCAATGCGACATGCCCTTAAGGATGTACTAGGTGCTCCAAGGGTGCCACTCGGCTGATTCTGTTTCCCTTGCATGACGTGCCCTTCAGGACACAGTACATGCTCCAAGGGTTCCACTTGCCTCTTTTTGTTTCCCTTGCGTGACGTGCCCTTCAGGATGAACTACATTCTCCAAGGGTTCCACATATCTTGACTAACTTGGCAGACATAAAATCCCCCTGGAGTCAATACTCTGTGAGGTGATCCCATGGGAGACTAAGGGCCTCTAAGGAATAAGGTCCCTACCTTATTCCGCTCCCCTTAGAATTATCGTGCGTGACTGTCACAGTCTTCCCTCATGACATCGTGGGTATTATCGAACTAGGTAGTCGTTAACCTACATTTCGAGCCATGACGAGATTGCCAGTAGGTTGTGGCAGGGTTGTTGTCCACACCTCTCCCTCAACAACTCAAGTAGTCATTCGTGACCCCTCTACTCCACATGTGAGTCTGGTCGACAAGCTATCGTTATCCTATATCATCAACGAATCATGTCATAAATGAGATCCATAATCATAACATCTAATCAGATGCACATATGTCATATATACAATAATAATAAACTAATAGTCCACTCCCGGACTCGATCTGAATTCCAAGGGTTTCATCGATCCCTCTGCATCCTGGACACTTAGGAGAATTGAGTAAATACCACCTGTCTAAGTCCATATAGAAAACTAACATATATTCACATCCATAATGCTTGATAATCATAATCAACGACCAATAGTATAATAATCTGGATCACTTGAAAGCAAGTGTCCCCAAAGAATAAGTCCGCTCAGTGCGTGCAAGAGAGGGATGTTACATTTTGTATATGACAAAGTTAAGAGTTAGGGTTAGAGGTCTATGAGCAGAGTCCTGATTGTGGTCATCTAAAATATCAATGTTTGATTTTTCATTTTATATGGGGATATCCGATATGACATAATAAAAAACAATACTAACCAACCCATGGATACTGATCATCCTACTAGAATTAGCCCACTTCTTTATACCATTGCAAATTTATAAATCTTGAGAACTACAAAGCTTGATTAACTCAGTACCAAAAAAAAAAATCGATCAAATCTTTATAGCTTCTTTTCTAACTGTCAACTAAGACAAGGTCCTCATCTAGCCAAAGAGGATTAGGGTTGGAGTCATTACTTAAAATAATAGCTTGATTGGTTGCATTTCTAGCATTAAAGTCTCCTAGTAGGAGGATACTACCTTAATTTTCATATTGTAGATATCTTTATCTAAGAGTTTGTATGGACAATTCTTATCGAGATTGTTTTTTGTATATAAGCTAGAGTTACTAGGTGCAAAATAACATATTTCTATATAAATATTCTTAGTGTTAATATAATATTTCTCCATCCATATGTACTAATTGAGAGGATCTTTCTTATGAATTCTGATGCGAGGAGAGATGCTTGTTTTTATGTAACATGCTATGCCTCCAATCCCTCTACAGGAGGACTTCTTGTTCCATGTGGACCATAAAACAAATCCTTCGATATGGGACCTTACATTGTTCATGCTCCCAAGTTTCAACCAAGAGAATAATGTCATTGTGACTCAAGATCTATCTTAGTGTAGGCCCTTTACTCCATGGAAAACCACAGTAGTTCCAAAAGAGGATACATAGCGTTTTGAATTCGTATTTATCATTGTCTTTCTGGTCTCTATCCATAATAATATATTTCCGATTCCTAATTACTACCCATTTTCCTTCCTTTCTAGCTTTCTTTACCTTTTAACCTCCTTCATTAGTTTAGCTTGGCCTTCAAGAATTAGGTCTTCATTTACAGATATTCTAGACCTTTTTAAGCTTGAACGTTTACTAAGTATGTCATATTTATGGGCATAAGAGCTTACCATAACTCAAATCGACCTATCTTTATGTTAAATTGTTTTAGCCAACCTTTTTCCTTCTACAATGTCAATTGTTTCAATTTGTTATTTTTTTTTAATTCTTCCTTGACTATTGCTAATGTGTCCTCATCTTTCTGTTCTTTAATCCAAAAATTACGAGGTTCAAGGATCTTTTTTTATGCTCATGATCTAACTCTATGAGCTTATTCATTTCCTCTATATCAAATTTGTGTTCCATGCTATTCAGGTCCAAATTGTTAATTATCTAGTCTTGCAACTCTTTAATTGTGTCCCTAAGATTGTTATTTTCATCCACATATTCTTGCTTCATTGATCATTTTTGTTCTTGGTTGTTTTTTTCTATTTCTTGTAATCTAGCCTCCATATTGTGTAGTTGAAGGTTGACTTCTCTCTCTTCTCTACTTGTTTTCTATTGATTCTATAGATTCATGTGAATATTTGTCTATTGATTCTATAGATTCATGCAAACTATCTAGGGTTATTTTTTTAGTCCTTCTTGTATTAGATTTTGGTATCAATGGTGAGTTACTCATATTGAAAATAAAAGTAAAGAAATAAGAAAATTGTGCATGGGTTTGAATAGTCACTAAGAGAAACGAGATCCATCTTAGACCCCATAAATTTTCATTTAGTAGCACCACAAATATAATATTCATCACCGTGGACACAATATTCACCCATATATACTCATATTCTTCTTAGATATTTTCTTAAATAGTCTAACCCTCTCTGAATAAGATAACAACTTGGTACATATACATACAACAACTTATACATATAGCTACATCATTTCATATTAAAAAAGATTTTTAATATGGTAGTTGAACAAGTTATAAACTAACTTTTAAGTTTTAATGATGACAAAGATTCATGGGTGTCTAAGTGTAAGACCAATATAAACAAATAAAACCATTAATTCCTTAACTACTTCTTCTTAGATATTTTCTTAAATATTCTAACCCTCTATGAATAAGATAACAACTTGGTACATATAGATAGAACAACTTATACATATAGCTACATAATTTCATAGTAAAAAAGACTTTTTAATATGGTAGTTGAACAAGTTATGAACTAACTTTTAAGTTTTAACGATGACAAAGAAACTTGCGTAAACAACTCTCCTAATTTTTGGTAGTAGCTTTGGGAGAAATAACATCATCATATCTTAGGGTCAATTTTCTGGTGATGCCGCTCATCAACGCTTAAGCTCACTAAAGGCTTCTAGGTATTTTACTCAACAAACTATTTTATTCAATTAAAAGAGTTTAGTGGGTCGTAAATGTTATGGTGTGACAATTTATACTTTGCACTTATATTTACTTTGCAGTTATATTTATATTTATTAAGGTAGAGTGTTTTCAAACTTTTGGTTTTTTATATATCTAGAAATTGTTGAAAATTTCATTCTTAACTAAGGAAGTCTATGAGGATTTTCTTAAGATTTGTCTATTCATTTTTTTGAGGCTGTCAGATTTGAATCTAATCCTCGTCCAATAATCTCCACTGGTTGCCAATTTCCTTAGATGTAAAAAAAATACAGAATACCATTGCCCCGTATTCCCCTCTATTTGTGTGTGCTATATGTTAGTGTTTGTTGAATTCATTCTTTATTTCTCTATTCATTAACATTGATGTAACCAGTACTATCAGAGAACAATATTTTCGTGAACCAAGGATGAGTGAACATGATAGATGACAATGTGAAGCAAGCACCAACACAAGGAGGGCATGATTATTTATTGTGTATTGGGGATGCTACATCTGCTACATTTTATTTCTTCAGTGGAGAACACACTTGTTACAAAGGGGAATCTATCTAAGATGTTGAATTGGACGACAATGGTAAAAAATACAACTTCCGTTGCTCATTACCGGCTTCACCCAATGGTCACAATTTCCAGATGAAGGTCGACATTGATGAGCAAGTGGGAGGATTCTGATTCAGTGGAGAACACACTTTTTATAAAGGGGGAATCCCTCTAAGACGCAGAATTGGACGACAATGGTTAGAAATAAAACATCCATTGGACATCAAATCATGCACCCAGTGATCACATTTTCCAAATGAAAGTCGACGTTGACGAGTAGGTGGGAGGATTCCGATTCAGTGGAGAACACACTTGTTATAAATGGGGAATCCCTCTGAGACACAAAATTGGATTAAAATGGTCGGAAATACAACATCCATTGGACATCACAGCCTGCACCCAATCATCACAATTTCCAGATGCAGGCCAACATTGACGAGTAGGTGGGAGGATTCCGACGCGAGGGGTAGGTTACTGTGTACATATTGTTAGTCATTTCCACATAGAGGATTGGGGCCCCTCTTGCGACCAGATCGAGCTAGGCTGAAGGCTTGGCATGGCGTGTGTTATGTTATGCTAGAAGGTTTGGACATGGTGAATTTGGATAGCATGGTGTCAGTCCTAGTTGATGGGAGCGCTATTGAGGAGGTTGTACTGTGGGGTAGTTGAAATGAAGAGCTAGTGACTGTCATCTATGTGGTGTCAGAGCTTGCCCAATTCAGGACAGACTACATGAATGTCACCAAACGTTTGAGGGGTCATAGTGCGAGCAGTGGGGTAATCATAAAGTGTGTATCGCCTTCGGGTCCCCTAGTTGTAGCACCACGGTGCATAGAGTGAAGGTTTAATGGTGTGGGCAATGCGGTAACTTCCTTCTAGATCCTTATTTTCCTCTTTCACGAAGGCTTTTTCATTGAGTCAATGGTATGGAATTTCATGTTTTTGACATTGCTTCAGAAATCCACTACGGTGGTTTTCTTGAACATAAGTCGTTGAAGAGAAATAACACAGAGGAATTTGAACTCTCATGCCTTGTAAGTGGCTTCATAGACATTGGGCGGTAGTGCAGTAGTCACGCGTTTCAAATATGGTCCCAAGCAACCCTGACAAGGGAATAGGAGCTCGGAATGGGAATCCTTGAATGTTTAAATAGAATCTAATGATTCTTGAAATGAATCTTCCTAGATTGTACAACAAATGGTAGGAATTCTCACTAGAGGAGTGCCATGAGAGGTAGGCTCAGAAATACATGGGGTTCTTTGGAAGATAAGGAAGCTCTTTGGATGAATGTTCATGGTAGGCATGGTAATGTCTCAGAAGACACTATATGTAGCAGTGGTAGCAATGGAGATGGTGATGATCTTGAGATCAAGCTTGTGGAGTGTAAGGACGATGTTTTGCATAGCTGGGAGCTCTGGTGTGAGGAAGAGGAGATTATTGTCCATTGAGATGGAAAGAGAGAGGTTTTGAATGCATGTTTCGAGGTGGAGTTATGTAAATGGACATACAACTATAACACCTGGATAGGAATGCATACCCTGATTTTGAAATGTCATCAATAAAGTCTAGATGACTAGGTTTGGCTAGATTTGTTGATGGGAAACCCCAAGTCAGGGGGGAATTTAGGTCCATTTTTTTTTTTGGGGGCACATGGTTGTTGGTAGCTCGTTTTCAATCCTTTAAATAGATTAGGAGACTCCATTGAAATTAGCTTGGAGGTGATATGTGAAGGATCACTTTGTTGTCAAAGATATGTATTGTGAGAAGTTGTTTAGGATTGCAAAGAGATACTTGTTTGCAAACTCAAGGAATAATTGTAAGCCCTAATGTAACTAGAGAGTCGTACAAGATGTTTAATTCCTTTACGGTGAGCCAAAGTTTCTTGAGAAATGAGTATGATCATTGTGTTTACAACATATTCATTATGTTGGTGCTATGTTGATGATATGTTGCAAGCAAAGTAGGCTTGAGATCAATAGGTTAAATGCTTAGTTCTCTAGGACTTTTGTTGAAGTATCTAGGAGAAACAAAACAAATCTTTGGCATAGAACTACACAAATACAAGAAAAATGGTAAATTGTGGTTGTCACTGATTAGGTTTAGTATGAACTTTGTTAAAGCAATAAATATCCCTTTAGCTTTCCATTGTAAGATTTCTTCAAGTTTATGGCCTAGTAGTAAGGAAGAAAGGGTTATATGTAGTGGGAAGGTTTATGATTGTGATCAAATGCTCAAATATTTCACATGTAGTTGGACCTGTTCTCAATGGACACATTCCAAAACTAGGTAAAGAGCATGGAAATTCATGCTTCGATATCTGCTAAGCGTGAGTATCACCTACACTAGTTGAAACTATTTAGTTTTTGGTTTTGTTGATTCAGTGGAGGTGGAGTCGCCCATATCGGAGAAAAATTTGCAGACATGTTCACACAACATGTATTGTTAGAGACTTTGCAGTGGTGTTTGGGTTATCTTGGCTTGCACAAAGGTGATGTTCAATATTCGTTGGGAAACATATTAAGAAATTGTTTTCAAGGTGGAGACTGTTGGGTTGTGACAACACACCTTGCATTTACTTTCACCTTGCATTTACATTCATTTGGGTAGAAGTTTCTTAAACATTTGGCTTTCCATATCCCTAGAAACACTTGAGCATATCCTCTTTAAATGAGGAAGAACATTACCTATTCCCCTCAATGTCTACTATATGTTCATGTTTGTTGTATTCACTTCTCTATTTCTTTGTCCATTAACATTGATGTTTATAGACTCAATTTCAACAATAAAATGCAATTAATCATCTAAATCATGTGGTGAAGTGGTCACTAACTTAATACACCACCATACCTCTTAGGGTTCTAGCGTGTAAGAACACTTTCCACACTTGTTCTAATAACAAAATATCTAGAGTAGTGAATTTCTCACATGTTGATTCAATATTAGGCCTTATTGACTCTCTCAAACTAAGTACACCTCTCTCAAAATCACCTAGTAATACGAGACAACAACCAATAGTCATGCAAGGACAAACCTTCTCACGAGTGTCCCCTCTTATTTTCCCCTTTTCCCAGAAACATAGTGTCTCGCTCTGATCCTACGCTATTTAAAAGACACATAGTGTTTTACGCGAAGTATCAATCCAAATTCCAAATCTATGCTTTAGTACTAGCTTTAATTTTCAGGACTTCGAAACAAGCCAATTTGGAAACATTCTGGGAATCCACGATGTAATATTGCTAAATATTCAATTACACACAATATGAGTGAGATCCCTTTAGAAGTCGAGCAACACAATTATCAAAATAGAGATTGCTTGTAACATTCTACGGTATGATTTTGGGAATCATACCGTAGAATGTTGAAAGGTTACCCATTAGTCTGATACTTGCTCTGTTCAAAAGATGCAAGAAGTGATTTAATTTTTATTAGAACAAGAATCTTCACAAACTCATCAATTCATATTTTTATAAATGACAAAATTTCTGAAAACTTATTGGTCAAATGACAACTATGACAGTCACGAACTCATCATTATTATTATTTAAAAAAAACCTCACCACTCATAAACTCGATATTATTATTATTTATTCAAGTTTCATATAGTAGATCAAATAGTATTTATGACAATCACGAACTCATCATTATTATTATTTATAAAAAAACCTCACTACTCATAAATTCGTCATTATTATTATTTAAAGAAAGAGGGTGGGAGGGAGGAGCTTTTTTTTTTCCAAGAAAAAATACTCGAAATTATATTAAATATATAATTCATTTACACCGCAATCTCTGTCGAGTTGTTTGCCAGAAAATATAAAGAGTAGAAACACTCGCCAAAGTAAATAACAGAATGTTAATTCAAAACAGAGCGATATAGTTCAATCCATCGATGAAACAACCTGCTTTCACCGATTAGACAGTGAAGAAAACTCAGCCGGAGAGGGAGCATCGAAAGAATAAAGCCAAACACAGAAGAAGCAGCCGCCTTTACCAGGAGAAACTATGAAGATTTCAGAGCGCCCTTCCAGCTCTTTCGAACATATTTATGTTGGTGATGGGACTTTCCAGACCATTTTCACAATGGTAGATATGTAGTCTCCCCACCTCCCCGCTGAGGGCTCTTTTAGAAAGAGCATCTGCCTCTTTGTTAAATGTTCTAGAAAAATGCTGGAACTTGACATTCTTGAAATGCTTTGAGAGAATCTTCGTTTTATCCTTCCAACCTTCTATCTGGACTGAGTGGAGCTTGCACTTACTATTGATCCAGTCTATAATGATGCGTGAGTCTCCAAGAACTAGTAGGTTATCTAGCGACCATTGAGAGGCAAGAGCGAGGGCTGTCCATAATCCCAACAGCTCTGCTTTAGTATTCGTGCCCTCCCCACAGTTTATGAACCAATTTGTAATTCTCTTTTGATGGGATTTGAAGAAACCACCAGCCCCGCAACATAGGCCAGTAGATGCAACAGCTCCGTCGAAGCATGCCAGTGTGTATCCATCAGACAATGAGATCTCACAACTCTTGGGAGCGAATGTCTTGTTCAAGGGGGGTTGCCATTGGAAAGTGGCCCAAACTCTGTGTGCTACTGCCTGTATAGATGGATGATGGCCTTCAAAGATCGCATTATTCCTTTCTTTCTAGATATGCCAGCATATGTGTACAGCTAGGCTCGAGGAGGCAGACTTTTGAGAGATCCAGTCTCTAAGGCAGGCCGTGAGCGTAGGACCTCTCCAATCCACAAGTTGGGAGAGAGACTTGGTCAAAAGAAGCCAGACCTCCTTTGTAAAAATACAATGAACCATGAGATGGTGCACGTCTTCGGATTCCAGTTTACAAAGAGGACAAAATCCAGGGCCCTCCCAGCCTCTATGTCTGAGAGCCTCCCAGGTAAGAATTTTCCCTTTCCCCGCCAGCCAGATAAAAAGCTTTAATTTAAGAGGGATCTGCCAATTCCAGATATGTCTAATCCACGTGTGATCAATCTCCAGTTTCATCTGTAGAAGGAAGGCATTATATAGATTTTTGACAGTGAGGGAGCCCATGGCATCACCCCCGGCCCAAAGAAATAAATCTGGTTGATCGGTGAGAGTAATCCCGGCTCCTTTGAGGGCCGATGTATATCTGCTCCATTCTAAAGCCAGCGGACCATCAAGGGACAGGGATGCACTATCCAGCCAGTCATCAAGGAGGGATAAGGCAGCCGTCGGTCTCTTAATTTGCACCAGATAGGTGTATTCCAACGCCTCCAACCGCGTGCATAGCAATGGTGAGAGAATTGATTGGTCTCCGAGACCAATTATCTTATCACGGCCAATAAGAATTTTGGTCCCATTACCAGGCTTCCACCGTAACCAGTGGAGAATAACCTGGGAGGATGCGACCATTCCTTTTCAGTATGAAGATGCCCAAGGCTGTATGAAGATGCTTTAGCCCCCAGCCTCCTGCCTTCCGAGGCTTGGACAACTCTTGCCAATTGCAAAGATGAAATCGGCGCTTGCAAGCTTGATCATTCCATAAGAAGTTGAAGGTTAGCCTCGGGAGGATCAAAGTAATCTTAGCTGGTATTCGCTCCAGTGACATCCAGTACACAGCTAAGCCTTCCAAAACCGACTTGACCAGGATATATCGACCCCCAATCGACAACCATTTATTACACCAGAAGTCGATTTTGTTTTTGTATAGTGTCACTAGCCATTGCCAGTCATAAGAAGTGGAAGATCCCAGTTTGAGGTGGGAACCAAGATAGGTGAAACCTTCACTTAGATTAATAAAAGGAAGGGGGATGATGTCCTTTAAGTGCTGTAGTTCATTTTCAGTAATGCCCCAATAGTGAACTGTGGATTTTGTGAAATTTAGGGACAGTCCAGAAGCTAGACAGAACAACTGAAGCGTTTCCTTTATGACTAACCATTCGCCCTGTTCATCTTTCAAGAGAATAAGCACATCATCAAAAAACAAGAGGTGAACAAGCTTGAAGTAATTATTGAAATTAATGCCCACGAGATGTTGTTCTTCAACTCTTTTGGCGAGAAGGAGGCTGAGTCCTTGCATGATCAGGATAAAAAGGAAGGGAGAAAGTGGGCATCCTTGGCGGAGGCCCCTTTAGCTCTTGAAAAAACTAGATGGCTCTCCATTGATTAAAACCCCAATATTTGCATTAGTAACGCAAGAAAGTATCCACTAGCTGAACTGTTCTCCGAAGCCCACAAAATATAGGATTAATCTTAGGAACTCCCAGTCGATGTTGTCGAAGGATTTTTGGATATCTAGCTTCAGGACAAGTGATTTTAAATTTTTGTTTTTGATGCTATGTATGCATTCGTGGGCCGTTGCAGTTGCATCTTGGATCCTACGGCCTTTTATAAAACCAAGATGCTCTGCAGAAATACACCTTTGTAGGAGAGGCGGGAGGGAGGAGCTTTATTAGAAGAAATTATTAAAAAAAAAAAAAAAAAAAATTAGAAGAAATTATAATATAATTTTTTCTAATAAAGCTTCCCTCCCTTTCACAGTACTTTTAGCTTTCCAACCCTTATGGTTGAGCAACTAAGTTCCTCAAATTGTTGGCCTTTTCGTTTTTGCTTTCGCTTTGAGCTTGAGCTTTGAGCTTTCTCTTTCGCTTGAGCTTTGAGCTTTGAGCTTTAGCTTTCCTTTTCAGTTTCCCTTGCATTTCATTCAAGTAAGATCTTTGCTCCTTGGGCTTGGGCTTGCTTCATAGCTTTGCTCTTCGGGCTTCCTCTTTTGCTCCTCAGACTTCCTCTTAAAAAATCAATCAAGTAAGAGGTTTGCTCTTCGGGCTTCCTAGCTTTGCTCCTCGGGCTTCCTCTAAATTCAGAAGCTCTGCTATTAGATAAAATTGGAAGAATTAATTCACACAACACAAAACGTTTTCCCTTGCTTAACAAACAAATGGAGGTTACATATATAGCATGTAGATCACTGACTTAAGTGGATCTGATTAGCTAATAATAGTAAACCTAGAAACTCACAGTTACAACAGTAATGGTTGAAATTCACAGTTACAATAGTTATCTCTTACTAAAGTAAGCTTTATTCTAACACCCTCCCTTAATGCTTACTTTACAAATTGCAATACAACACAAAAGATTACAACACTAGAACTTTCATCTGTCTGTCTGATCTGGTCTTCCTCAGCACTGAAACTCACTCTGCAATCACACGGCTTCCGCTCTTTCTTCTTCATCTTCTTCGAGCTACCCACTGACACACTTAAAGTCAAAACGCCTCTCACCATCATTGTAGCATTTGTATACTGGACAATTTGACAACTCGGCTCATCGGGGCTTCCGTGATAAAAGTTGACAATTATTGATGCATTCTATGAACTTGCCTTCATCTGTCAGA
>JZKD02S2232413.1:6376-26035 GCA_000966675.3 Picea glauca | reverse complement strand
GGATGATTTGGGATCCAGGGGGATTTCAACAGCTGAGATGGGAAGCTCATGAGCAGGAGCTCATGAATTTTGCAGTTGAGGAGTATGATGCAGGAGCATCTCTCTAAGTCATCCAACCAGCTAGCCAACCATGTCAAGTGCATGCATTCAAGGAGGAAGAGAGGCGCAACCATCATCTTTTATTTTGAAATTGAATGTAATTTAATGTTTAGGCTGTTGAGCCATAGGGCCGTGCTTTTATGCAGGCATTAGGTAGGTAGGAATTTAATGTTTGTAAGGCTGGGATCTAGATCCGATGCTGGACTAGACAACCCATTCAATGTAATTGAATAGGGTAGGTAGATTGGAGGGAAGAGCTCAAAGAGCCTCCTCATGTAAAAAGATGAATTGTATCTCTTTAGTAGTTAGTGGAGTGTGTGTAGTGGAAATAGAAAGAATTTGCGAGTAGAGAGCAGAAGGGAGAAGAGCCGAAACCTTGCTACATGCCATGCTCAGGAACACCTTGTATAAACATGCATTTGCCATATTTAATACAAAGAGCAGTTTTTCCTGCATTACTGTGTGTTAAATGGATGTCTGTGAGTGTTCTTTATGTATGCTGTAGATGTATGCTGTGGGTTTTCATTTGCAGGAGTTGGTTTGATTTCAGTCTTGAGAGGTCTTTGAGGCTTCATACTAGGAGGGTGTGACAGAATGTTGCGGGTTCTGATAGCCGTGCACAAAGGATGCATTTCTGAATACTGCGGGTTCAGACAAGGACATGCTGCGACACAAGAATTGAAGTTAACAGCTCAGGGAGAAGACCTCAAGGTTGTTGAATACCTTGGAGGCAAGGCTGTGTATGAGAGACATAGTTGCAGACAAAATTCTGTAGAGCTCTGCCATGTGGGCATTGAGCCGGTGCAAGGAGTGCACAAAAGAAGGACTCTGTTGTGAGTTCGTGGAGAAGTCAGAATCACTGAGGATTCTTGATGCTCTGCCAGGAGGGCATTGAGAATATGCATAGTGGTGTTGAGGAAGAACTCTGCTATGAGTTCAAGGAGAAGACAGAAGTTTTGATGAGTTATGTAAAGCTCTGCTAGGTAGGCATTGAGTAGGTGCATAGAGTGCACAACGGAAGACTTTTGTTGAGAAGTTCAGGATGAAACAGAATCACTGAGGATTCTGAGAGCTCTGCCAGGTGGGCATTGAGCGAGTGCATAGGTGCATAGGAGGACATAACTACTGAATGTTTTGGGAGAAGATACTCTGCTAGGAGGGCAGTGAGACATTGTGCAGACAAGCACAGGAGAAGATAACTCTTTGAGTTCTATATTTTGAAGGAAGGATCCACTGAGGGATCTTCACAGGGTTGTTGAACACCCTGCAGACTCAGCAAGAGGTTGCTTGAGGTAGAGGATAGCTAGGAGGGCATTACATTCTCCATCTGTGGGAGAAGGAAGAAGGATAAAATCCCTTAGGGGTCTCAGTGTTTGACAAGCTCAGGAGAGATAGCACTTTGTGTGCGTGAAGACTCTACAGAGGCACATAAGTCAAAGAATCTCTTGGGGATTCAAGGATAAGCTCAGGAGGAGTAGTGCTTTCAGCACACGGAGCTATAGCTGCAAGGAGTGCATAGGTTGGAGAACTTTTTGGAGGAGTTCAAAGTCTATAAAATCTTAGGAGGAATAGCGTCGTGGAGAACGCAGGCGAGGCTTGAAGCTGAGGAGCTCGCAGGGAAGGCGAACAAAGGTCAAGGCCTTTGGAAACTTGGAATTCTTTCAAGCACTGAAAGAAAGTGCAGAAGCTCAGGGGGAGCACAACAACCATCGGATCGGCCGAGGAAATCTGGACCGTTGAAGATTTCACGTCCAGAGAACGCGTAGGAGAAGAGATGATCTGAACCGTCAGATCTTGAGAAAAACACTCGTCATTCGTCAGATCTTAGGAGCTGCACGAGGTTTAGCTTCGTGAACAGGAGGTTGGAAGTCTCAACAAGAGGTGTGGCCATCGGGATATCGACACTCATGAAATCGGGAGTCACGGGGGCGAGTGATCGGGAATTTTCATAGTGAAAATCCTGGATTCAATCTGAGCCGTCCATCTATTGAGGACATGTGGTGGAGATCGATCGATCCGTCGGTATATCGACTATCGGGGTTTTGAGTTGACAGAGAATTTTTGTCATTGGGGTGTCGAAAACTCTGAAACTGCGAGATTGGATCAGGGCCATCCATCAGTTGGGGGACACATGGGCAATATCGGGAGCCCGCCAGCATTTCAGAGATCGAAGGGACGAGATGCCGGAGTATTTCAGCAGTGGAAACTCTGAAATCGTGAGAAGCGATTAGGACCGTCCATCATAGGAGGACGCGTGGAGGAGATCAGAGCATTCAGGAGATTTCCCGAAAAGGAAAGTTATCCATTGGAGAATCAGGATTCAGAGTTTCGCGAGTCCTGAGGACAATTGCGTTTCGGTATTTGAAAGCCCGAAACCCCAAAAGAGGTATGAATGTGGTCATATAAGGGGAGGTCATGTGGACCAAAGGTCTAGGCTGGAGGGCTAACGGGAGTTGGAGCACATCGACATTTGGAAGCCCAAAGCCCCGAAAGGATATAAGGCTGCGGTCTTATGAGAGGTGGTCACATGGACCATGGCACAACCAGGAGGGGCTAATGCCAAAAGGGCGCATCGGCAAATCGACGTTCGAGAGTTCGAGAGAACAAGAACTCTTGACATCGGGGATCATGAAACCCCAAAACCCAAAATTGACATCGGGAAATACACAGTCATGTGCAGAAGGCCGTGATAGGGCAAGAAGGACATGTGGATTGAGATTTGAATAGAGATTCCATTGGGGATTCAAGGAGCTGCTTCGGCTCGAAGGTGAAGTTAGAATGATCCTTTTGACCAGGAGGTCGGGCGCAGGGACCCTGTAGGGTAGGTGGAAGAGCGTCACGCCATCAACATGACATAAACTGAAAATATTTATAAAATGTTTCCATAGTTGATAATTATCCATTTTTTTTTTGTAAATATATGCCTCTTTCTACCCCTTCAAATTTATCTCTTCTTGATTTAAGAGAAGCACATATACTGCAAATCCCCATCCTTGAATTCTTAGGAATACCAACACTATTTAGTTGTTTCTTCCATATTCTTGTAAAATATGCATATGTAATAAAATTACCATTTCCTTCAACACCTTCAAGACATTATTTGTATAAGTTGTAGATTTCTCTCCTTGAGAAGTTATCTGGAATATGCATTGTGTCTCTATATGGCACACACTCTCCATGTTTGGAAAATACATCATGCATCAATGACAATGTGGTGTTTGTTAATGACCTACTCTCTCGTCCATGATGTACCTTTGAGTAAAATGTAAGATCTTTTTCCAATCTTGTTTGGATTCTTGATAGATGAAGATTACCAATTGAGTGAATGTTTTTGAAAGCCTTTCTGCAAAGTAAAACATTCCCAATGTGATAATCATATAATGTCTTGGTAGATATCATGTACCCCACTAAATATGAATTTTTCATGCTCTTATTCATTGAAAAATATATCTTCCCTTTCTCCAAGGCATACATTTAGTCTATACTTTTCAAACAATTCTTTTGACAACATTCACTTGAATTCAAATCATCGATGGAAAATGATTTACTGATAAATTATTTTCTAGACCTTGTATAACTAGAATGATTTGGATTGATATAAAAATTTCTAGTCCTGGTCCTAAACACAATGTTTCTTTGGAATGTCTCCACTACTTCATCATCCTCACTAGAAAGAATTTCCTCTTCACTAGGAGGAATATCATGCAAAACATTGTGAGGAGATCGAATAAGAGAATGCCTATCACCTTGATTTGTTGCACCTGAATGATTGGGAACATGATATTCATTCCTAGGTCCATCATCATCTTCATTTATAATCTTGTTGATAAGAGGAATATCAAACTCAGTAGAAAAATGATTACCATCCTCACCAATGTCATTGGATCTTCCATGAAAATATTCACTTGAATGAAAATCATCATCAACCTTAATACTACCAATGCCATTAAATTATTCTCTAACAAGAATGTCTTCATCATCAACAACACCATCACCAGTGCCTCTAAAATATTCACTTGGAGGAAAATCATCATCATCACCATTGGTGCCTTTAAATTGCTCAAATGGAAAAAATTGTTCACCGTCAACATAATCATATTCACTATTTTGAAATCCCCACTTGAGGGAAATTCTTCATCATCCTCATTAGTGATTTTAAAATCCTCACTTGGAGGAAAATCTTCATCATCCTCATTAGTACGTTGAAAATCCTCACTTGAAGAAAAATCATCTTCGTCACCATTGGTGCCTTTAAATTCCCCACTTGAAAAAAAGTGTCCACCATCAACATAATCATCTTCACTACTTTTAAAATTCCCACTTGAGTGAAATTATTCATAATCATAAATAGTGCCTTAAAAGTACTCATTTGGAGGAAAATATTCATCATTCCCATCAATACCTTGAAAATCCCCACTTGGAGGAAAATTTTCATCATCTTCATTAGAAACTTTAATTTCTATTGCCGAAATAAAAAAATCATCATCCATGTCATTGCCTTGAAAATCCTCAATTGGAGGAAAATCTTCACCATCCTCATCAATACCTTGAAAATCCCCGCTTGGAGGAAAATATTCTTAATCTTTATTGGAACCTTTAATTTCTACCATTGGAAGAAAACCTTCATCATCATGTCAGTGCCTTAAAAATACTCACTTAGAGGAAAATATTCATCATCCTCATTAGTACCTTGAAAATCCCCACTTGAGGGAGAATATTCATCATCTTCATCATAAATATTAATTTCTACTACTGGAAGAAAATATTCATCGTCCATGTCAGTGCCTTGAAAATACTCACTTGGAGGAAAATCTTCATCATCCTCATTAGTACCTTGAAAATCCCTACTTGGAGAAAAATCTTCATCATCTTCATCAGAGTTTTTAATTTCTACTGTTGGAATAAAATCTTCATCATCCACGTCATTTCCTTGAAAATCCTCTCCTGCAGGAAAATCTTCATCATCCTCATTAGTACCTTGGAAATCCCCACTTGGAGGAAATCTTTATCATCCACATCAGTACCTTGAAAATCCTCACTTGGAGGAAAATCTCCATAATTAATTGGAGCCTTTAAATTCTATTGATGGAGGAAAATATTCATCATTATTAATTCCATCGTCATCTTTCTCCTCTACATCGATGCTACCATTGAAATCTCCATTGTTGCTTCCATTAAAATGATCACTTAGAGGAAAATTATCATCCCAATCATTTAAAATGTAATCAAAGTCTTCACTTGGACCTAGATTTTGAGTATTTTCAATATTATTAAACTGCTGAACAAAATGATTGCCATCATATTCCTTCCCTTCATCATTGGTGCCTTCCAAGTCCTCAGATTTAGGACTTTCCTGATAAACATGATGAATATCATTGCTTGCACTATGATCAAACTTTTGACTAGGTGAAAAATATGACTCTTCGTTTACATAAGAAGTATTCCCATCACATTTTCTAGTCCCAAAAGAAGAGGTATGTGAACAAGATGTCGATGCTTCAAAAATAAAATCTTCTTTATCTGATGAAGCCATCACTTCTCACTAAAAACATAGAATGATACAAATTCTCACCCTCCCAATGAAAATCTTATAACTTGTATAATGAACTTTTTCCTCCAAAATATTCCCTCCAATTCTGTAACGAACCCTCTATTACGACTAGGAAAGCAAAGGATAAAAGGTAATTTTTTTTTTAAGAAAAGGGAAATTAGCATCAACAATATAAATCATAGCAATGCAAAATCAATGACATCATAAGTAAAAGAATTGCCAACTACTCATCATTGAAATCAATAATGACGCATTCAACGCATCAACAAAAAAGATATCAACACATACATATAAATAGTGTCACCGCTTAGCACGTCACAACCATCTTGAAACAATTTATAAACAATGATCAACCAGATAATGAATATTAAAATGACTACCCGCCCAATCCTACCCTACAAGGTTAGGACCTCCAGGACACATAAGCAATGCTCAAGCCCATGATCCAATTGATTTTTACCATTTAAGGTCTCAGGGCTAGCGACTCTTCTGAGGAACATGGATGTGTTTACATCTGAATAACAATCAAGTCCAACATCAACTAGATCAATCAATCAATCCTAATCATCAATTAATCATGGCGCAAGGGTAATCATCATCTTTATCAATCATACATCAACATTTAATTCATGGCGCACAAGTATTCTAACTAATCACATAACCCATCATACACCACATTAAATCCAAGGCACAAGAGCAATTATCAGTTATATTCATGGCACAAGATTCCAATCACATAAATTCAATCATCCATCACATTAAATTTTGTTTCATGCAAGAAGTCTAATATCTAAACAATCATTCATTACATCATATTTTCATTGCACACAAGAAGTCTAATATCTAAACAATCATTCATTACATCATATTTTCATTGCGCGCAAGAAGTCTAGTATCTAAAACCATCATTTATTACATTAAATTCCATTTGCGCAAGTCTAATATCTAAACAATCATTGAATTCAACAATAATCAACATTATTAACAAGGTACGTGCCTGATCTAATTGCCAGATTAAACATAATTCAACGTCATTCAACGCACACAATTAATCTAATCACAAAAGAAATCATACAACAACATTGTGACAATGCGTGCTAGTAATCTAAGGCGTAAACATCTACACATCATCTTTGGACCATAGAGCAAGCAATCTAATCACCTATTTCATCAGCATAATCCAAGGCACAAGAGAATTCAATATTAAAATGATCATGCCTCAACATAGATTAGTGGCGAAATATAATCTAAGTAATTAAACGATCGTATATCAACATATCTAAGTGGAGAAATAGAATCTAAGTATAAAAACGATCATATATCAACATATCTAAGTGGAAAAATAGAATCTAAGTATTAAAATAATCATGCATCAACATATCTAAGTGGCGTGAGGGAAATCAATTGCTCAATCATAGTTTCATTAACATTTTCTAAGAAACAAAGTTGTTGAAACACTCATGGAATATATTAAAACTTCAAGCAATCCCAAGATGTGTAAGAGAGACCCAAAATTTGTTGTTTGGATACTCTAGTGGCTAAGAACCCTTTTTATTATCTCCAATCTAAAAGACAAGTTGGATTTGTGGAAAAATATCTAAGGGGTGTCTCTAAAGTCTTATTTCTTTAAATAAGCTAATAGGCCACAACGGATGTCTGTTTACCTGTCATGGTAATCTGCCACTATTGTTTTTTAGGTTTCAACACAACATAATTAGTAAAAGCTATATACATTAAATATCAATATATGAATATACACATAATATAAATAAAGTAATAAAGTCCATTTATAAGGCTTATAAAGACGATTAATCAAACTGATCATAAATTTAAAAGCACTAATCAAAGGTATAGTTCCATCACATGGTAAGGTTATTGTAGAACTTCGCATGGTATTCCTCTACAACAAATGGGTAATACAACATACAAAAAACGTAGAGAAAAATAAGGTTAAGATCATTGGACGAATACACCAATACAGACAACATTTTGTGTAAATGCAGAGAACAAAAATGAGGTTAAGATTGCTGGAGGCAAGGCCCATAACCACACCATTAAAAGAAACAACCACAGACTCGGTCCATGTCATTCCTACAACACAAATCTGGGAGAAATATCAATTACACAAACCAAATTTAATGCAAGAAAAAAAGCCAAGGGTAATGTACCCAACATTCGCAAATAATGCTTGCTAAGATACATAGATCTGGAGGGGAAAATTTCAAGGAAGGACAAGCAAAAAAAAATGTTGTGCGTATGGAAAATCGCAGAGAAGGACAAGTAATAAAACGTTGGGCGTTAAGGCAATCATAGGAAAGGACAAGAAATAAAAATGATGAGCAGGAGAGGGAAACACATAGCTCTTAAAGGTGGATGCAGACATGAATCCAGGAATAAAAAAATGCCAGGGAAGCTCTAAAATATGGGTGAATCAATTTCACAACGTAGAGATAACTCAAGGAATGAAATCACTAGGAGGGAAATGGATCTGGGTGAATTTAAGTGCTAGACACATAGAGAATCCCAGAAGTAAAAAAAAACTCCAGTAGAACTCTAAATCTGGGCGAATCAATTGCCCAATGCAGAGATAACTCAAGGAATGAAATTGCTAAGAGGGAAACAATTATGGGCGAATTTAAGTGTTAGACACAAAGAACTTAGGGGAGTTGCATGGGTTTATATTACACATAAATTTCGCAGAGAAAGTGTGCCATTGTAGAGTCTTAAAGGAATTGCAAGGTTTTGAATGGAGAGGAAAGAAAAAGGTTCGAGAAAATGAACTAATGCAAAGATAACAATCAACACTGAGCAAGGCAATGAACGCAAGGTCACACTTCCCCTCATCAACATAGAGGCAACAAAATTTTCAAAACACAGAGACTAAAATAAACATTGAGCCAAAAATATAATTGAGCATAGAATAAAGCGCAAAGGTATAAATCCGTCAAATGCAGAAGATGCATTTGTAAAGGGAACACAGGGGAGAAAACAATGAGGTGAATGCTGAGAAAAAGAACCACATAGAAACAAAAGGAAAACTCGCCGAGGGTTCATAAATAAAAAAACCACAAGAATAACAAAAATCATCATACTAACTAAGCCTCNTAGGATCACTAACATAATGTCTCAAAATAGATACATGAAAAACATCGTGCATACGCCTCAAAGAATAAGGAAAGGCTAGTCGATAGGCCATAGGCCCTTTCTTTTCCACAACTTTGAAAGGTCCCATAAACCTAGGAGAGAGTTTAGCATCCATTCCAAAATTGATCAAACTCTTGTGTGGTTTCACTCGCAAGAAGACTCGATCACCAACTTCATAACTACAGTCAACACGATGTACATCAAAATAACTCTTCTGTCGATCTTGCACCTCTTTAATCCTTTGTCTTATTGTTTTCATTTGTTCTTCCATTTCTTGGATTGCTTCTGGTCCTACCAAGACCCTATCCTCAAGTTGATCCCAACTCAAAGGCATCTGACAAAGTCACCCGTAAAGAAACTCGAATGGCACCATATTTATGGTTCTTTGATAATTGTTGTTATATGCAAACTCTACGGGTGGAAATAACTCTTCCCAATTCTTATGTTGGTCCATCACGTACATATGCAACATATCTTCTAATATTTGGTTTTTTCTTTCTGTATTCCCATTTTTCTCCAGGTGATACGCGGTACTAAAGTTAAGTTGGGTTCCAAAGGCCTCTTGGAAACTAGTCCAAAATTGACCTATAAACACCGATCCTCGATCGGATATGATACTCTTAGGAATGCCATGCAATCTCACAATATCACTGATAAAAACTCTAGCTATGTCTGGTGCTTGATACGTCATACAAACAGGGATAAAATGTGCACTCTTCATCAGAGTGTCAACTACCACAAAAACCGAGTCGTGCCTCCTTTCCATCAATGACAATCCCACAATAAATTCCATCGAAATGACCTCCCATTTTGATTCCAGAATAGTGTGTGGCTGTAGTAATCCTGCCAGTTGTCTATGTTCAACCTTCACTTTCTAACATTCTAGACATATCGCCACGTAGTTGACTATGTCCACCTTCATTCCTTTCCAGAAGAATAAGGGCTTAAGGTCTTCCCTCATCTTCGTGAGTCCTAGATGGGCCATGTACACTGCTCTATGAGATTCATTTAAGATTAAACTTCTCAACTCATCATTAGGCGGTATGTAAATCCAATTATTATACCTCATCAATTCATCATTGTCCAAATTATGTCCTTCAAACCTCGGCACCAACATGGTGTCTCGTCCAATATTTTCCTTAACCTCTTTATACTAGTCATCGTCACAATGTATAGATAGAATATTTTCTCGAAGATTCATCTGAAGAGGTATCACTGAAAATATGCGTGGTCACCAACTCAACACATCTGCCACTCTGTTTACTGTTCCTTTTATGTAGGTAATCTTAAAATTGTACTTGCTAAGAAATTCTGACAAACTCCTTTGTCGCGCGTTCAAGTCACTTTGCGTAAAAATGTGCTGCAAACCACAATGGTCTGTTTTCATTTCGAATTTTCGTCCAATCAGGTAGTGCCTCCACACTCTCAGGGCATACATAATGGAAAACAACTTCAAATCATGCATCACATAGTTCTCTTCATGCTTTTTTAATTTCCTTGAGATTTAAGCGATCAGTCGACCGTCTTGCATCAAGACTCTGCCTAAGCCTTCCTTGGACCTGTCTGTGCATACCAAGAAATACTCATCCATGTCGGGGACCTTTAGTATCAACACTGTTGTCAACAACTCCTTGAGCCTTTAAAATGCTTCTGTGCATTTCTCAGTCCATACAAACTTCTTGTTTTTCTTTTGCGATTCCGTGACTATATTTTCTATCTTCATAAAACCTTCGATGAACCGTCTATAATATCCAGATAAACCCATGAAGCTACATACTTTTGGTACATTCGTTTCCATAGGCCATTCCATCATAGCCTCTACCTTCGCTGGATCCACAACGATGCCTTCGCTGGAAAAAACATGCCCTAAGTAATGAATCCTCGATTGATAAAAAGAGCATTTCAATCGTTTCCTGTATAATTTGTTCTCTCGTAAACACTGTAGTAACAAGAGAAAATGTTCGTCATGTTCTTCCGTCGTTCGAGAATATATCAAAATTTCAGCAATGAATACTTGAACAAACTTGTCCAAGTGTTCGTGGAACACCCCATTCATCAAACTCTTAAATACCCTGGGGAGTTTTTCAGTCCAAATGGTAAAACGGTAAAATCATAATGCCCGAACCTCGTCTTGAATGTAGTCTTAGGAATATCTTCCTCCTTCATCTGTAAATGGTGATATCTTGATCTCAATTTGATCTGCGAAAACACCGTCACGCCTTTCATTTGGTAAAAAAAATCGTCTATTCTTGGCAACAGATACTGGTTCTTGATCGTTGCCTTGTTCAATTGATGGTAGTCATTGCAGAGTCTCCATGATCCATCCTTCTTCTGTATGAAAATAACAAGCACACCCCAAGGTGACACACTTGGACGTATAATTCCTATGTCCAACAACTCCTTTAGTTGCATTTTCAACTCTTGTAACTCAGGCGTTGACTTCCGATAAGGTTCAGTTCCAGGTTTTAAGTTGATGGTAAATTCCAACTCTCTTTCAGGCGACAGACTTGGTAAATCTTCTGGGAACACATCAACAATCTCTCTTACTACTAGAAGGTTTTCTAATCCTTCCACCACGCTCTTGTCGTTCAACGATAGGATTGCATATAGATTGCATCCCTTGCGCAAACTCTGTCGTAGCTGTAGGGAATAGATGAACCTTAGGGAAACTCCTTGGTTTCTTCCTACAATCACTTGTCTCTATCCCTCATCATTGATCAAACTCAACCGTTTCATCTTATAGTTGATTATCACATCATACGATTCCAACCAATCCATACGTATCATGACATCATAAGATCCTAAGATCGTGACATACAGGTTGGCCTTCGTTACAAAATATCCCAAGTTGAGGCTACAATCCGTAACCTTTCCTCCAACTTTCTGCTTGGCTCTTGAAGCCATTTCCACGTAGATAAACTCGTCCTATTTGACTGTCTTGACCTTAATTCTTTTTAGCGCTGCACCCGAAATAAATCTCTCTATCTCAACGATATCTATAAAAATACTAAAGGTCTGGTCAATGATGGTACCTTATGTATAGAGCATAGTAGAATGGTGCTTGGCCTAGCAGTTATTCATCGCTACATGAATTTGATGGGCCTTGCCCAAATCTCCTACTGTAGTGTGTCCGACTGACCCAACTTCTCTGTCCCTCTCAAATGGATAGCCATGCTGGTAATGTGGCTCTCCAGAAGTCCAACATTCGGTCTTCGGTCTAGTACTCCTAGTCCTCAAAGTAGAAGTTGTGGGCCCACCAACTTGAAACCCTGGTCTATTCTACTGAACATGCCTAAATTGCTGATGTTGCAGATGATCTTGTTGTTGGTGTTGTGGTCCTTTGTAGGGAGTTCGTTGCTGAGGTGTCGATTGTCATGGTGTCATGAATGTGGATCCTCTTGGAGTACCTTGATACCCTGATAAATGTCTATCTAGTGTCTGATGCTGGTGCACACTAGATGTCTCCTATCCCGTTGGTTTCGCAGGAGTCTTTCTCTGACCCCCACTAATCAACTCTTCCTCAACGATGAGGGCCTTTTAGACTATATTGTGCAACTTCTGAGGCATTAGGATCCTCACTTTTGCACAAATTATGACGTTAAGGCCGAACACAAACTTGTTGACCTTGAGCTTCTCAGTGTTCATATATGGAGCATACCTAAGAAGCTCTATGAAATAGGCCTCATACTTGGGCACTGTACAACCACCCTGTCATAAGGCCTTGAACTCATTGAGCTGGAGCTCAATGAATTCCTTTGACAGATACCTCTCTCAGAACCACTCCTCAAACAATTCCCATGACACTTCTTCGAAAACCATGTTTAGTTGTGGCAGAAGCGTCTTCCACCATAGAAGAGCGCTCCCCTTTAGCTAAAATACTGCCATGCAGAATTTCATGTTGGAGATGTAGTCATGAAGTGTGAAGCACATCACCATGTTATCCAACCATGATTCAGCAGATGTGTCATCCATGGCACCCAAGAACTTGGGAAACTTGAGCATCTTGAGTTCTCGTTGAATGCTACTAGTACTGGCTGGGGCACGTCGTGGACCCTCAGGGGGTACAGGTGCCTTGGTATCATCTCTATCTAGACGATTAATCAAGGCCTATGAAATCCTCTGAAATGACCTCATCAACCCAACCACATCCCCCACAACAATCTGCTCTTGTCCAATTAATTTTTCTTCTCCTTTGGGGTTAGACCCCTCTAGTGTGGATTCTACTAGAGGTGTCATGCCTCCTCCCCTAACACCACGTCGTCTTTCTCTGCAACGTCCTCTAGCCATGATTACCTGCAGGGACACAATTCAATTTAATTAGAGATAAATTATTAATCAAGTGTTTAATATAGTGGAAGGCGTAATGATCCCAAGTCGTGGGCTTGAACTTGCTATGATACCATATGTAACGACCCCTTCGTTACAACTAGGAAAGCGAAGAATAAAAGGTAATTTTTTTTTAAGCATAGGGAAATTAACGTCAACAATATAAATCATAGTAACACAAAATCAACGACATCGTAAGTAAAAATCATTATTGACTACTCATCATTGAAATCAATAACGACACAGTCAATGCATCAACAAAAAGGATAGCGACACATAAACATAAATAACATCGCCCCTTAGCACATCACAATCATCTTGAAACAATTTATAAACAATGGTCAACCATATAATGAATATTAAAATGACTACCCGCCCAATCCTACCCTACAAGGTTAGGACCTCTAGGACACATATGCAATGCTCAAGCCCAATATCCAATTGATTTTGACCATTTAAGGTCTCAGGGATGGTGACTATTCTGAGGAATAAGTGTTAAGGTTTAAGCTATTATTAGGTTTCTTTTCAATTTACTAGATAGCCATAGCATAGATAGGATCACTGAGAAATACATAATCACAAGAGACACATCATTTATCCTAGGAAAACCTCATGGGGGAGAAAATCCAACCAAAACTTCCTTAATATAGATATCCAATACAATGCCAAGAGAATAAACCAAACAAGAAAAAAATTCCTCTCCCAAGTAATGCGCCTCTCTCGCCTCTCTCTCTCTCTCTCTTCTTCTCCAACTACATCTCCAAACTTGTGCTCTGATGATCAAGTGAGTGAGTGAACAAATGATCAAGTGAACAAGTGAACAAATGAGTAAACAAGAAGTTGAAGTGGCATCATCATCAACATCTTTAGCAAGAATATGAAGTGGCATCATCATCATCATATTCAACAAGAAGCTGAAGTGGCATCATCACCATCATCTTCAACAATAAGTTGAGGTGGCATCATCATCATCAACTGCATCAACATGGATTGGTATAACACTAATACATCATCATCATCAATAACAACACAAGGCTCATACAACATAAAAAACAACAATATCATAGCACAAAGGTTGGAGCATCATCATCAACAACAACATCAAGGCACGAAGGTTGGAGCATCATCAACATCAACACTAGGATGAGAGTCTTCAGCACGAGGATGACATCACAACACGAAGCTGGCTACACAATATCATCAACACAAAGCTGGCATTGCAACACGAGGCTGGCACATGATCACAACACGAGGCTGGCACATCATCATAGCACGAGGCTGACATGTCATCAACACAAGGCTAGCATCACAACACTTAAGCTAGCACATCATCACAACACGAGGCTGGCATGTCATCAACATGAGGCTGGCATCACAACACTTAAGCTGGCACATCATCACAGCATGAGGCTNAACATTTGCCGGTAGTGGCACCATTTGGTAGTAGCAGTAATAATTACCAACTCTTAAAAACTTCAAGGGTGACTGCAACTGGTACTACGACTGATACTTCAACTAATACTGCAACTGCAATTTATACTGCAACTGATTCTGAGATTGCAACTGCAACTTAAACTTAGGGTTTTATGAGGAAACCCTAATTTTTCAAACTTTAAATTTTGAAATTCTGATCTAGGGGATAGTTGTGCTGAGCTGAGGCGAGTAAGATGGTGCAGTTAGATTTCTAAAAGTCCAAATTTTACCCCCTCAAACTTGACCAACAAATTTCTGGACTGGTGCTTCTAGTTTTCTGGTACTTCTAGTTTTTTGGTACTTCTAGTATTTCTGGTTTTCTAGTACCGGTGAAAACTAGGGTTTCACTTTCCAGGAGATCTACCCACTGAAAAGGTGAGCTGAAGGTGCCAAATAATTCCTTGGGTTAGGGCACACTTTTCTAGATGGTTTTGAGGCTGAAAATATTCTTCAATAAAAAACCCTAATTTTCATGTACGACATCAATGACGTTTTTCTTCTTTTTGTGAAATATGCTCTCTTCAGCTTAGCTATGATACTTGTTAAGGTTTAAGCTATTATTAGGTTTCTTTTCAATTTACTAGATAACCATAGCATAGATAGGATCACTGAGAAATACACAATCACAAGAGACACATCATTTATCCTAGGAAACCCTCATGGGGGAGAAAACCCATCAAAAACTTCCTTAATATAGATAGCCAATATAATGCCAAGAGAATAAACCAAACAAGATAGAAAGTCCTCTCCCAAGTAACATGCCTCTCTCTCTCTCTTCTTCTCCAACTGTAGTTCCAGACTTGCGCTCTGATGATCAAGTGAGTGAGTGAACAAATGAGGCGCTAGCCTCTCTTATTTATACAATTTGGCAAGTGCTGAACAGAGGTGTCTTTTCATTGGCAGGGCCGACTTCTTATTCTGGGTGGTTATAACCACTTTAATATATTCTGGGGGCCGAATTCTCATTATTCCTATTACAATTAGGGTTTGACCAATCCGCAAAAGGGGATTTGGTCATTTACAATACCCGACATGATCAATCCGCAAAAGGATATTGATATAATGAATAATACAACAATAATAAATAGAATACTCTTTGTAGTTACATTATTTCAACAACAAGGAGGTGTCTACATCCCACTAACAATCAAGTCCAACATCAACTAGATCAATCAATCAATCATAATAATCAATTAATCATGGCACAAGGGTAATCATCATCTTTATCAATCATACATCAACATTTAATTCATGGCGTGCAAGTATTTTGACAAATCACATAACCCATCATACACCACATTAAATCCAAGGCACAAGAGCAACTATTAGTTATATTCATGGCACAAGATTCCAATCACATAAATGCAATCACCTGTCACATTAAATTTCATTTTGCACAAGAATTCTAATATTTAAACAATCATTCATTACATCATATTTTCATTGTACACAAGAAGTCCAATATCTAAACAATCATTCATTACATCATATTTTCATTTCGCACAAGAAATCTAATATCTAAAACCATCATTTATTACATTAAATTCCATTTGCGCAAGAAGTCTAATATATAAACAATCATTGAATTCAACAATAATCAACATTATTAACAAGGCACGTGCCGATCTAATTACCATATTAAACATAATTCAACATCATTCAATGTGCACAATTAATCTAATCACAAAGAAAATCATACAACATCATTGTGACAATGCGTGCTAGTAATCTAAGGCGTAAACATTTACGCATCATCTTTGGACCATAGCACAAGAAATCTAATCACCTATTTCATCAGCATAATCCAAGGAACAAGGGAATTCAATATTAAAATGATCATGCTTCAACATAGATTAGTGGCGAAATAGAATCTAAGTAATAAAACGATCGTATATCAACATATCTAAGTGGCGAAATAGAATCTAAGTATAAAAATGATCATATGTCAACATATCTAAGTAGAAAAATAGAATCTATGTATTAAAACTTTCATGCATCAACATATCTAAGTGGCGCGAGGGAAATCAATCGCTCAATCATAGTTTCATTAACATTTTCCAAGAAGCAAAGTCATTGAAACACTCATGGAATATATTAAAACTTCAAGCAATCCCAAGATGTGTAAGAGAGACCCCAAATTTGTTGTTTGGATACTCAAGTGACTTGGAACCCTTGCTATTATCTCCAATCTAAAAGACAAGTTGTAATTGTGGAAAAATATCTAAGGGGTGTCTCTAAAGTCTTATTGCTTTAATTAAGCTAATAGGCCACAACAAATGACTGGTTACCTATCATGGTAATCTACCACTATTGTTTTTCAGGTTTCAACACAACATAATTAGTAAAAACTATATACATTAAATATCAATATATAAATACACATGTAATATAAATAAAGTAATAAAAGCCATTTATAAGGCTTATAAAGACGATTATTCAAACTGATTATAAATTTAAAAGCAATAATCAAAGGTGTAGTTCCATCACATGGTAAGGCTATGGTAGAAGTTCGCATGTGATTTAAAGGTAGTTCATAATTTGATTTATTTCATCCCCTCATCATTTAATTTAAAAATTTAGTTTTTAGTCTACTCACTCACTTAGACTTAGGATATATTTAAATCTTTATTCGCAAATGCCTAGAACCTTAGGGATTATGCTTAATTAATTTCATTCTGTAGTTAATTAATTAATTCGACAGACGCTCAAGATTTTATAAGGTTTAACATTCGCTCAAGTTTTCTAGGCCACCTAGATTCATTGAATCATTTTTTTATACCACAACGTGCCCTTCAAGACGCACTCTGTGCTCCAAGGGTGCCACTCGTCTTTGATTCAATTTTAATTATGTGACGTTCCCTTCAAGACACACTACATGCTCCAAGGGTGCCACTCGTCTTTGACTGGTTTTGGTAGTTGTCCAACCCTTGGAGTCAATACTCCATTCAAGCGACCTTGTGAGAGACTAAGGACCTCTAAGGAATAATGACCCTTTCTTATTGCGCACCCCTTAGAATCTTTGTGACCGATTGTCTCAGTCTTCCCTCACGACATCGTGGATATCTCGAACTAGGTAATTGTTAACCTACAATTCAAGCCACGACAAGAGTGCTAGTAGGATGTGACAGGGTTGCTGCCACACCTCTCCCCCAATATCTAGTTGATGTGCATAACCCCTTTACTCCTTATGTGAATCTGATTAGCAAGCAATCGTCAACCTGCATCCATCAAAGAAACACTATCAATGATCCATAAACAATATCATAATATACTCGATCATATCTCACATATGCATAAATAAAAATATCCAAACCAATACAGTCCACTCCCTGACTCGATCCGGAGTCCAAGGAGGTCCATTGATGCAATTGGCATCCTCAATCTATCAAGTTTCCTACAAACTCAGGGGAAAGTCGTCAATAACATCTGTCAATACATAGATATCAAATAACATAACATCATACTCCATCAACATCATCATAAGAATCTACAAGAGAACAAACAACCATATACTAAAACTGAATCACTTGCACGAATGTGTTCTCAAAGAATAAGTCAATAACATGTGATCGCAAGAGCGAGATGTTACAAATTCCCCCCACCCTCAAATTTTTCCCTCCAAAACTTCCCCCCAAAAATTTTCCCTTTAACGTTTTCCCTTCAAAATTAAATAAATTTTTTACTCTATTAATTTGTCATTTATTAGTTAGTTACATTATTTTTTATGTGTTTTAATTTATCCCATATTCATTAAACTTAGAGATGAATCATATAATCTCTCTCTCTCTCTCTCTCTCTCTATTTTATTTATTTATCCCATATTCATTACTTTAACAATAATTCATATAATCTTTGTTATATATACACACTTTTGTTTTTCTTACATTGCATCAAATATTGGATGACATTTGTTAAATAGTTTGGAGCAACATCAATGAGAAATTCAACAAGGAGAATCTAGCATTTCAGAGGCTAGTATTTTTTTTAAATTTTTGTCTTTTACAAAAAAAAATTAAGATGAACTTTGAATTATATGAGATTTTTTTTATGTGAAAATCATCAAAAACCCTAAAGTATGTGAGAATTTTTATAGTTTTTGTAAAGAAATAAGGGGTTTTAAAATATTTTTATATATTTTTGGAAGAAAATTTAGCAAAATTTATAGGATTTTAAGGAGAAAAATAAAATAAAACCATTTTTAATGTATTTGAGGGGTCAAAACCAAAAATAAATAATTAAAAACGAAAATGTGACCCTTTTTATTGTTTTTTATTCTATTTTTTTATAATTTTTATTTTTTATTTTTTAATTGATTTTCAATGTTTTTATTATTTTGTTGGCTAACGTGGGGAGGGGGTGATGCCGAGCATCACCCTCGACAACCCTGCGGGCCAAGTCCAGCTAACAAATAGTCAGTGCGTCAGCTATCTACTAATCGACATGGGGAAGGGGAAATTCCAAACATCACCCTTAGCACCCCTGTAGGCCAAACTTGGTCTGTGGGGGTGTTGGGGGATCCCCACCCCGGTTTCTAGTAATTTATTTTTTTAATTTTATTGATTTTTTTCTTTGCTAAGTTTTTAGTTTCTCATTTTCATTTTTCTTCTTTTTAATTTTTATTTTATGTTTGTTATTGTTTAAGTGTGAAAATATGTTTTAAATTGTTGTTTTTAGAAATTTTAATTTTAATTTTTTTTTTCTTTAAAAGCATATAATTAAACTGATAATTTTTCATTTTTATTTTAATTCAAATCTTGTAGATGATTTTTTATTATTTTATTATAATGCGAACATTTTTCCATTATTATTATAAAAAAATAATTTATTTTTATTTTTTAAATTTTCATATGGGAAAAATGACATCAAATAAAATATCTGTGAATGTATCCATATCAAGATTTGCGACAATAACATCCAAAACTGCAATTGGGGCCTCCATGAATGCTAGAAAACAAAATGTTAGCACATTTGTTCAAGGTCCAACACCTGAGCTCTCAAAAGAAATGAATAATGTTAGAGAGTGGAAATCTGTCAAAGGTGAAGATAGAATGGAGCATTCTTGGTTT
>JZKD02S2232380.1:0-37910 GCA_000966675.3 Picea glauca | reverse complement strand
AATGATATTAGTCGTTGTTCTTTCTCGCACTCACAAATACATGAGAATGTAACCTAGTATACTTTTATCACTTTTTCAGACTCGTAAAGGTTATACAAAAAAGGAACCTCTTGGAGTCTCCTTTCAACTCTTTTCAGAATCTCTAAACATGAAAAGATTTCCGAGTGATATTGCTTCCTTCCACACTCGTTAAAAGGTTCAAAAGGGCATCTTTCAAGTAATAGTTTATCTCTTTTTCGGACCTCGGAGACTAAAATTACAAAAAAGGACAACCTTGGAGTCGCCTTTAAGTTCTTTTCAGACTCTCTAAATATGAAAAACCATCGAGTTTTCCTTCTTTGGGCTCACTAAACTACACATTGAAGGGCCCATATGGGAATGAACCCTTACTTCTTCTAGTTTGTTAAACAAAGGATGAGTTATATCAAGCATGTGTTATTCTCCTCGAGCTCGTTAAATTAAAAAGAGGTAGTCATCTATCTAGATGGGGGGGGAATTGAAGGAAGTGGGTCAAGTTTCTTGAAAAATTTTGTAAACAACTCTTGCAGTCACCCTTGAACATGGCATGCATTTTAACCTTCACACTAAACACTTGGATAATCCACTAAAACTCTTCACTAAACCAATCCTATGAGTCTTTCCACTCCTTTGAATGATCCAAAGAATGCCTCAACACTCGCTACATTATGTTTTGTTCCAATCTACATTTATCCTTCCAAGTCTCATGTCATGCCTTAGTGTTCAAGGGAATTTTAAGCCTCAGGAGTCAACCATATACAAAATTACCAGTCTATATATTCATGTCAATTTGTGTTATTTTATCACTTTCCTGTGTCAGTTTCGTGTCGATGATGGGGGGTACATCAAGGCCCTCCTTCGACAAGTCTTTTCATGTCGAATTCAACACATCATTTGTGAATTAGACTTAGAAACCAATTATTACCTTGGGACATACATGCCTCAATGGCAGGACTCCTCACTTCCGAAATCAAGTTTACATCATTGACCTCTGATCAGATGATTCCATGAATTTTCTAACTCAACTCATTTATTCACATTCGTTGGATTGTACTAGGGTACCTTGGGATTCATTTACATCACTGGTGATTTATCTCTCACTTTTTAATGGTTTACCTCAATGATCGGTAATCAAGTGGTTTCTACCATGTTCGACATCAAAAAATAATTTCACATGGCTAGATTTGTACTACATCAAGATTGGGACAAAGACCCTGGGTCGAGCATTCATTTTGATATCTACTTTTCCCAGGATATGAAGTAAGTCATTTGAGCATGTTGATACTTAGGTTGTTACATAGATCCACGTTGTATTGGTCTATGGATATGTTTTATCATCTCGTATCTCCATTGTGTATTTTTCATGGCTACGATCAGTTCATTTCATAGAAGTATGGATCCACATTGTATCTTTTGTGGCCATTCCCTTAGACATTATCATCATGGATCTGCAGTATATTTATTGGTGGCCATACTTTGAGTCATTTACAACCCGAGCATAGGTATTCCTGCCTTAGGAATGGAACACATATTAACATTGTTTGATGGTCTTTTACAGCTTCTACCAGGTTCCTCAACTCCATACCCTTGCTTCAAAGAATATACAAAGTGTTTCATCCCTCATCTTTCATTTTTTCACTTCACACTTTGGGGGGGAATCTATTACACATCAAAATTCCTCACTTTGATGATGTCACATTCTCATTGTCGTAAGTGTCTCAATTTGTCTCAAGTGTCGTAAGTGTTTCATCGCAAACGACACCATGAAAACACTTGATACAACCCCTAAACCATGTTAGAAGAAGAGGCCCCATGATTTGACGGTCGAAACAAAGTGTTTTTCTATGGGAATTCGTCATCTTGGAAACATTTGGAAGATTAGTGCTCCCCTACTCATATGCGAGAGCTAGCACGCTTTCTCTATATAGTAGGGAGCATAGCAATGCTCTATTACCCATTGTAAGGGAGCACCAAATTGGTTGATCAAATCTTGGAATAAATCCCCTTCTTCTCTAAGAACAACTATGGATTGATCGAGTTGGTTTATCTTGAATCTAACCCTCGGGATGCATCTAAGGGAGATATCACAACTGATGGAGTCATATCCATAACTAATCCCAAATTTAACCAAGGTGGTTGAGCCTCTCAAAGCCTATAAATGGAGGCATTCTCATGGTGAACAAGAAGGCGAAATAATCAACAAAGAATTGTTATTCTAATTGTGGATGTTTCAAGCAAGGGGTTGGATGAGGAGGACTTGGGGAGGCTGCTACAACATCATCTGAAGATTGTATGTGTATCTTTAAAGTTCTCATCAATATACTTGGCCTATTTCCTTATAGTATCTATTTACATGTACTTGTTTATTCTTGTTTTAATCCTTCATAGATAGATCATTGTTTTCTAATCCATTAGAGTAGGATATAGTTGTTTGTCTCTTGTCATACATTGCAGGTACTTTTCGAAACTCGTAGAATGGAGCAACATGGACAAATTTCGAAAGTGAGGTACATCATACTATCCATACTTCTCTTTTTTTCGATGGGCATAATTAATGTATAGGAATGGTAGTGTCCAAAGTTAGTTTTATGTCTTGGTAGAGGGGTCTGTACTCCAAGAGAATATTCACTTGTCCGCAGGGGAATTATTCCATAACAGGTAGTCGACTGTAATAGAATTCAGAGATTCATGGTGTTTTTATCCAATGATTTGCATGGATCTGTAACCATTTTTGGGCGCCATTTATTTAGGAATATTCCTACTTTAAATCCTATAAAGAGGCATGTTGTAAGACCATAAAGGCTAATAAATAATTTTGAATCTTTAGATCATGAATGGATAATATCCAAGAGTCTGTAATTTAGCGGTTGTTAGTCATGCAAATGTAAGACTAATTGGGTACAGGGTTGTTATTTCATAAGAAAGAGGGTATGATGTCAATTTTTTCTTAGGTGTGGACCAAGGTTAGACATATAACCATTTATTTTGAATGAATAAGACAACAAGGAGAAGAATTCTCAAGGAATGTTGGTTTTCCTGGTTTGAGTTTCTAGGCTAAAATATTTGTTTACTGTGTGATTGTTGTGTCATTTACTTTCTTAATTAAATATGTATTGCTCTTTTTTGTCAGGTTTAGTGTGAAAGTGTTTCTCATTTCCTAACATGGGGTATCATATATTGGCTTAACAACCTTGGATTTGAGATAAACCCTAGGTACAGTAAGATTCGTAAGTTGGAAATATTTAAATATTGTGGTAAATATTATGTTAAAGAATGGCGAGCAGTTCGAGAATAGAGATCGAAAAATTCAATGGCCATAATTTTGAGCTTTGGAATCTTAAAATTGAATAACTCCTTGCAGATCAAGAATAATGGATAGTAGTCTTTCCAGGTACCATGTCGGAAGTTATGTCAACGAAAGAATGGGATAAATTCAAGAGAAGAGAAAGGAGTATGATTTGAATTTGTCTTTCAAATTCGATATTGTTGAATGTCTCAGGTGAATATTCAACCAAGAAACTATGGGACAAGTTGGGAATCTTGTACAAATCAAAATCCCTGGTAAACAAGTTGTTTCTCATAAAGAATTTGTATATTCTAAGAATAAGTGATAGAAGTTTGGTAACTGATAATTTAAATGAATTTAATTCCACTATAATCTAGTTATCTTCTATGAATATTAAAATCACTAAGAAGGAGAAATGTATAATCCTATTATGTTCTTTTCCAGACTCCTAGGATAACTTAGTTTTGGCTCTAGGGATTAATACAACCACATTAGCGCTAGAATATGTGGTTTCATTTCTATTGTCAGAAGAAATGAGAATCAAGAACATGGAAGGATCAACCAAATATGATTTATTGATGAGAGATCGATTGATTGACAAAGATAAAGGTAAATTATCCGATAGAAATTTCAAGTTGAAGGGTAGATTTAAATCCCTAGTTTAGTCGACAAGAAGATGCTAGAAATGCGGTAAATATGGGAATTAAAAAAAGAATTTCATTTTGAAGGCGATGGAAGTCAGTATAGGATCCAACCAGAAGCATTCGACTAAGATCAAGATAAATCCAGATAAGGGAGGCAAGGTGTACCTAGTGTCGACCAATACAGAGTCGGATCAAGATATTTGGTTGATCGACTCGGGAAAATACTATCATATGATACCACATAGAGAATGGTTCTACGAGTATGAACAATATGTTGGTGTTGATGTGTTTTTTGGGGACGACTCAACAACTAGAATTTTCGAACGAGGAAGATTATGATTGATACTACAGAATGGGAGGAAAAGAACCCTTCTAGGTGTGCTACACATTCTAGGTTTGTAAAGAAACTTGATATCTTTCAACAAGATGAGTGATTCTAGAGTGCACACTCCATATCATAAGGATTTGTGCAAGATGGTTAGATTTGTGATGGTATTAATGAAATGAGTTCGGATTTGAACCCTATACAAGGTTTTAGGGGGTGTCGACTTGATTGGATGCAACAACATCATTGTTCCTGAAGTCGACTCGACTCAACTTAGGCTGAGTCTATTTAAACAGACTCAACAAGTTATCATAGATTTGACTCGACCATGCTATGGAACGGGAGGATGGGAAACATTTGATAAAAATGATTTCGAGCAATGCTCAATAAAGGTATGGTCGAATAATTTTCTCAATGTAATTTAGAAGTCGAATTTTGTGAAAATTGTATATATGGAAAACAAATTTGAGTAAGGTTCTCGTTTGGTTCGACAAGGGAAAATGGGATTATAGATTTGGTTCATAGTGAAGAGTTTGTCCTGGATACAGTACCTTCACTTGGTGGATCCCTATATTATGTATCCTTCATAGATGATTTTTCCAGGAAGACGTCGATATATTTCTTGAGGAATAAATAATTGGTTTTTGAGAAATTTAAAGAGTTTAAATCTCTTTTAGAAAACTAGACAGATACGAATATTAAGGTGTTGAGAACTGACAATGGTGGTGAATTATGTGGAAAACAATTTGATCATTTCTGCAAGCAGTGTGGCATAGCATGCCAAATTACCACACCATATACCCCACAACAAAATGGAGTTGTCAAAAGAATGAATAGAATGATGATGGAAAAGGCAAGGAGCATGCTGAGTGGTGTTGGGGTCACATAAGAATTTTGGGCAGAGGCAGTCAACACTGCAAAATATTTATTGAATATGTCTCCTTCATTGGAGCTTGTCGAAACAAATCCAAATGAGGTATGTTCGGGTAAGAAGACTTTGGTTTCACATATCTAATTATTTGGTTCTGATTCATTTGTGCATTCTCCCAAGGAAAAGAGGAGCAAGCTTGACAAGAAGGTGGTAAAATGTATTTTCATTGGATACAAAGAAGGAATGAAAGGATATAAGATTTGGGATCCTACATCAAGGAAAACAATGTACAGTAAAGATTTGGTCTTCAGAGAAGTCAAAAGTAAGAATGAGCCTGAAGAAATTGTTCAGACTGAGAATAATCCTGAGATGGTGCAGTTTGAAATCAAGAACGAAGAATATGATTCAAATGAGTCAAATGAATTAGAAGAAGAGGTGGAACAACCAACCTCGGTGGTAAGGAGGTCAGAAAGAGTAAGAAAACCAGTCGAAAGGTATAGTCCACCTGACTTTAATTCTGCATTCATGTTAACTGCCACCAAAGATGAGCCTAAGTCAGTCAAGGATGTAGTCAACTCATCAGAGGGAAAACTATGGAAGGCCGCCATGGTAGAAGAGATGGAATCCTTGCACAAAAATAATACATGGAACTTATTCAAGTTTCTTAGTGGAAGAAATATTGTCTATAGAAAATGGGTATTCGAGAAGAAGATGAATGTAGCAGGTCAAGTCGAGAAATTCAAAGCTCGAATGGTAGAAAAAAGATATTCCCAAGTTGGAGGAGTCGACTTCGGTGAGATTTTTTCCACTGTTGCAAAGTTAAATTCCATTATAGTATTAATGTATCTAGTTGCAACATTTGATTTGGAAATAGATTAGATGGATGTGAAGACAATGTTCCTACATGGGGACCTGGAAGAGGAAATCTACATGAAACAACTTGAATGATTTGTAGTAAAGGAAAAGAAATATTTGGTGTGTCAACTAAAAATATCACTTTATGGTCTAAATAAATCACCAAGGATGTGGTGCCAAAAGTTCAACACATACATCCTTAGTTTGGGATTTGTGAGAAGAAAAATTGATCACTGCATATATTCCAAAGATGAAGGTGGGTGTTTCATATATGTATGTTTGTATGTCGATGACATGTTGTTGATTGGAAATGTCATCGACAGAATAAATGAGGTGAATAAGTAGCTATCCTCCAAGTTCGACATGAAGGATCTTTGTGCAACTAACTTCATTATGGGAATGGAGATTAAGTGAGATCGAGCAGCTAGAAAGATCTAGTTGAACTAGATGAATTATATTGAAACAGTTTTGAAACATTTCAACATGCAAGATTGAAAACCAATGAAGGTGCCAATTCCTATGGGAGTAAGGCTAACTGTTGAATAGTGTCCAAAGATACAGGAAGAATTAGAGGATATGGCACATGTTCCCTATGCAAGTGTTGTTGGTAGTCTAATGTATGCAATGGTTTTCACTCTACCAGAAAATTTCCCATGTAGTGGGAGTGTTGAGAAGATACATGTCGACACTTGGGAAGGAGCATTGGACAATTGTCAAGAGAGTATTCAAGTATTTGTGTGGCGCAAAATATTATCCTATATGCTACCAAGGAAAACCTGGAGGTGACAGCGAATTAAATGTACATGGATTTGTTGACATCGACTGGGTTGGATATCTGGATCAAAGGAGGTCAACCAGTGAATATGTGTTCAAAATGTTCAATGGAGAAATCATTTGGATGAGTAATCAATAAAAGATTGTATCCTTGTTAGCAATAGAAGTTGAATACATGGAATCCACTCATGGAAGCAAAGAATAAATATGGTTGCAAAGGATATGTTTAGGAATTGGGTTTGAGTAGAGAGATATGAAGATAAGTTGTGACAGTCAAAGAAAAATATTTCTGGAAAAAGAACCAACTTATCATTTGAAGACTAAGCACATTAATGTACAATACCATTTCGTGAGAGACAAGGTGTTGTTGGAGAAAGTAAACATGTTGGAAAACATAGCAGAGTTGTTGACCAAGTCTGTGAGTATTGTGAAGTTATCTTAGTGCAAAGAAGCAATGGACATTGTTTCCTTCAGTCTGTGAAAAAAAGTTCAAAGGTCTCTCAGTTTCAGCAAAGAAGACAACAAGTGGGAGAATGTTGGGTTCTTATATTATTTGCAGTGAAAGTTGAGATAGATTAACTGATAGTCAAAGTTGAAGGTCGAGGTGGTTCAACAAAGTAAATAAGAAGTCAATGTGGATCGAGAGAAAGATTAAGGTCGAGGTTAATCGACCGAGTAAAGTTGAATTTGAAGGTCGAGGTGAATCGACATGGTAAAGACATTGACAACAAGTCAAAGAGGTCAACCGACAAGAGGTCGACAAGTGGCCGTGTGGAAACTAATTGAAGACCGAATGAAGGTCGACCGATATTAGATGGGTAATATGACTTGGTAGTTGAATGTAACAAAATCCTAAGATTCGAGGGATTTGTAGCCAATGATCTGCATGGATCTCTAACCATTTTTGGGTGTTATTTATTTAGGTTTTTTCCTATTGTAAATCCTATAAATAGGCATGCTGATATTTAGATGATGAATGGATAATCACCAAGAGTTTCAAATTTATAGGTTTGTGGTGATGCAGATGTAAGCCTAATTGGCTACGAGGTTGTTCTTGCATAAGAAAGAGGGTATGATGTCGATTTTGTCTTAGGTGTGGACCTAGGTTAGACATGTAACCTTTTATTTTGAATTAATAATATAATAAGGAGCATAATGGTCAAGGAATGTTGGTTTTCCCGGTTTCGGTTTCCAGGGTAAAATATCTATGTACTATGTGATTGTTGTGTCATTTACTTTCTTGATTAAATATTTATTCCTCTCTTCTTCTAGTTTTAGTGTGGAAGTGTGTCTCATTTCCTAACACCAATGATAGCCTCAAATTTATATTTTTTCCATACCTTTAGCATTTCATTTCTCATCCTTTTACGTGGGAATGAACCTACTAACACCAAATCTGCTATCTCCATTATTTCATTTTGCCTAGACTTTTCTCGAAAGTTCAGTTTGGTAGGAAGTCGCAAATTCTTAACACATTTACATTGTTTAAGTTTGCTCACACCCTTTAGATTTTATGACCCTAAGCACTTTGAGTCAAGTTTTAGAGAACAACTCAAATGTTAGAATTCCATGAATTCTTCGATGAACCCTTTCTCTATTAATTGATCATTCCATATGGTTATTCTATAGAAGGGTATTTTGAAATATCTACAAGAATCATTTAGAGGAAAAGTGGTGCCAGCACCATCATGAGACCAACTTAACCCCCTATCTTCTCCTAGTCTTTGGATTAAAGTCCAAGAATCTTCCAAATATTACCCAACATCCTTCGTAATTGGTGTACCATCCATGCACAAGGAAAACAAAAGGAAAACAACAAAATAAACTCACGAGAAAAAACTACCTTACACATGTCTTCCACAAAATGAATAACACTGTGATCCTCAAACAATCCAGAATCCATACAAGTATAGGGAAAAACAAAGTGCACCAATCACCAAATAACATAGGCCACAAAAACACACTACCCTGAAGCACCCCTTAACACTTATCCTCAAGAAAACTACTGCACTACTTGGAATATTGACACTCCCAAAACATATACTTTGTTGTTTCAAATCATTGACAAACAAGATAGAGGCCATCAAAATGCTTACTCTTAGCTAGTTTGACCTTGGATGGAACGTGTTGATAAATCACTAGGCATGAAAAAACTCTCAACTTATAAGAAACTTAATGTGACCAAACTCTGTGAGACTGATGAGTCCATTTTTCCTCTAAATCCTTAGATATCTAGCAAGGATTTAGGACTAGGAATAGTTTATGCCTCTGATGAAGTACAAAATATAGATGATGATAGTCATACTATTGAAGAGGCCAACCAAAACACCAACTCTAGTCTCTTCAAAAGGGCCTAGGCATTGAATGCTCAATTTTTACAATTCAGTGTCAAGGATAATCCCTCATAGCTTCATAATCGAAGGATGATTAGAAGTAAGGATATCATTATCTTTATCAAAATCACACCACTCCTTCCAAAAACGAGAGATTAAATCCCATAAATATCCCTAGAGAAATACGCCCTTCCTACTCAATCTATGAGACAAAAACCAAGGAAAATCCACCACACATGTATCATGAACACCCAAACTCCATATGTGAATGCAAGATAAATCCCAACCAACCCTACTTTCCTCGCATTTCCAATGAACCAAACCAACAACCACCTTCTAGGTAGATGATATGCTTCAAGATATGAGGGAGACAAGAACTTGAAAGAGATGACATGACAAGATGATATCTCACAATACAAAAGTATCTTGAACCTTATCTAAATGTTTTCTTGAAAGCACCCAATGTTGAAATAATATCTGCAAAGGAGATGAACCCTCGAGACACCACTCCACCCACTTAGCTACCAAAACCTCCCCTAAGTAGAAACATCAATCAATCTAAGACCTTCCTTGTCAAGAAAATGAGTTGTACTAGGAAACCAATAGGATATAGAATAAACGTGAGATACCAGAAGAATATGACCAACAACAAATAACTTTCCTATGAATGCAAGTTCCTTATGATGCCAAATATGAATATTACTTTGTAACTTTTGCAAACACCAATCCCACATGGTGACTGGTTGAAACAGAACTCCAAAGGGAATCCAAAAATATTGCATAATAACATGAGGTCAAATATAAGACCAAGCAGTATGGATTCAATCTAGGGGGGTATCCAAACCTACTAACCAAAATTCACTTTTAGGAGCACGTACTATGGCACCCAAGGCAGAGAAAAATGTGTCTAGACAAGAAAGGGCCTAATCAACATATGTCGTATCTACTTGAATTGAGAGAACAAAGTCACTTTCAAAGTGGTTGTTAACCATCTACGATAAGAATACCATGAATCTGACCATAAATATTGGTGGCTTCCAACAAATAACACAGATTATTTACAATCAATACCTATAAATAAGGAGACAAAAAACATCGCTAGAGAATAGATTAACATATAATCAAGTTCTAAAACCCTAGTTAACCTAGTGACTCTCTCTATCTCTTTTACTCTCTTTCCTCACCTTAAGGTTTCTCAATTTTGTCCTAAAAATGAGTGGTGACTCCAGTCTCTTCTTCTCCTTGGTAGCGATGTGTGTGGTAGGGTATTCTTCCATCTCCACGTTCACCCTATCTGTGATATCATGATTCCATTCATTCGCTAAAATGGATACATCAAAGGCTGTAAATTTGAAATATTTAAAATTGTGTAATATGGTCACACTCTCTAATCAATATTGATTGAAATCGAAAAGAGTTGTGGTAGTATATTGATGATGATAGTGATGATTGTCACCTATGAAAGAAAATTTTCCTATCTAACCTTAAAAAAAAACATTAAAAGTATAAATTAATTAATTTGCTTTTATGATTAAAATACAAATTTCATAAGTTAAAAATGTCTTAACATGATGGATAAAGGATACTTCGAAAATATATGATGAAAAAAAAATCAAATAATTAATATAATTAAAATTGTGTAATATGATCATACTTTCTAATCAATATTAATTGACATGAAAAAGAGTTGTAGACTATTATATTGATGATGATGTTGATGATTATCACCTATGAAAAAAACTTAACCTATCTAACCCTAAAAAAACATTAACCATATATATTAATTAATTTGTTTTTATGATTAAAATACTAATTGCATAAGTTAAAAGATGTGTAAAAAACATTAACCATATATATTAATTAATTTGTTTTTATGATTAAAATACTAATTGCATAAGTTAAAAGATGTGTGATGGACAAAGGAAACGTCAAAAATATATGACGAAAAAAAAAATCAGTTAATTGATATAATATGTACATAGATAATGGTTTAAGTAAATTTACAAGATTCATTGTATAAAAAGTTTGGTGAAATTTTGATGCACCAATCATTTTTCTTGACGTGGAAAACCTAAGTGTCTCATTGGATCACCATCATAAATCATAACTCTGAAACTTCTTTAAAAACACGAGTCCACTAAGATAATTTCAATGCAAATTATAAACACACAATTATAATTTCAATGTTTCGTGTGAATGTTTTTAGTGAACATCTCATTATTACATGAGAATAAATAGAGAAATGACATTTCAACCACAATCAAGGAGAAATAATGATAAATAGTTTGTTTTCATTTTTTCATTTTTTTTTCCATGAAAAAATTGACTCGATTTTATAAAGAGTATAAAATCTTTTACAATGCATAGTTAGGAGCAAATCATTGAAGACTGGACAGAAGTCAGCGCACTGAAACAAAAGGTAGCAGTCAGCACACAAATACAAAGTCAACAGCGCACAATGTCAGCTGGTCGATGCCAAGCAAAAAGAAACAGTAAACCGGCTCAGGAATGAAACTATAACAAAGACAACAGAAATCCGAGAAGAAGATCGTTCATACAACGATCATACAGCGATCATACAAACGATCAGAAGATGTCCAGGTAGGTTGGCGAGCTCACAAGTCCCCTATCACTGTGGAAGAGCGTAAGTTTTCCAGCCTCTGCAATAAGCGCTCTTTTTGAGAGAGCGTCAGCCTCACAATTAAAGGATCTAGGAAGGTGTTGAAAGATGATGTTGGTGAATCCCTTGGAGAGTTCGCGCGTTTTCTTCTTCCAACAAGCAACGTGGACTGCGTTGAGCTTGGACTTGTGAGTGATCCAGTCTAAGATGACGCTTGAGTCACCTCGGACGAGAAGAAGCGGGATGGACCAAGAAGATGCAAGGAAGAGTGTGACCCAAAGTCCCATGAGCTCCGCTTTATTGTTGGTCATTTTTTCATTTGTTCTCCAATTTTTCCAGTAAACACATCACTCATCATTATTTTCATTTTTTTATTTATTCTTCAACTTTTCTAATAAACACATAACCCATAGTTATTTATGATATTTTTTCAGGTTTTTTTTTCAATATTTCAAATGAACACTTCATCTTAATCATATTTTTTTTTCAATTATTTTAAAACATTAGAGTAAACATCATAATAATCAACAATTAACTATTTGTCCATTGTTATTTTTCTAATTATTCTCCCATATAATAGTCAAAGTATCGTTTCTCTATTATTTTATCAAGAATTCTTATATAGCTAAAGTGCATTTCTCTATTATTTTATCAAGAATTCTCTTATAGCTAAAGTGTTTGTGTAAAATATTGAAAACAACATATATTACACAAATTTTTTTATATTTATTTTTATTTTTTAATTGTTATTTAAAAATTACTTAAAAAAAAACTTAAACCATCAATGATAAAATGTTCATGTAAAAAAAATTGAATAAAACATATATTACACAATTTATCAAAACTTATATCTTAAAATAATATAAAAAACGGAATCAAACATATATTACACAATTTACCAAAAACATATATCTTACAATAATATAAAAAATTGAATTAAACATATATTACACAATTTACCAAACCATATATCTTACAATAATATAAAAACATAAGGGAAGAATAGAAACTAATATTATATCTATTTTAGAATATAGATATAAAAAACTATTAATAGATATCATTATACAAAAGAATATGTATTTATTACAAATAAAGGAAGTTTATTATAAAAAAAATTAAAATATAATTTATAATTATATATAGAAACATAGTTGAAATTAACGTATAATTATGAAATTGGATAATATTGTGTTTGTTGTTATTAAGCGAGGAGATATAACAAATTCCCAACTCCCTATTTTGTAAATTCACTCATTTAAGACATTTTCAAGTTATTCAAACCACTAGTTTTACTATGGAGGAGGTTATGAATTTTGGTCTATATTTAACAATATTCACTTTGTTTTTGAATTTCTTAATGTTGGAATAATAATCCTAATGAACCAAATCAAATAATAATTTTTGTAGTGTAATTTTGTATTGTAGAGTTAACACAACATTTAAAAAAAAAATCAATGTTATCACAAATTTATGAAAAGTTAAAATATAATTTTTTCCAGTGTTCTATTCACATATTAGAGAAAGTTGTTAGGGAGGGAAAGTTAGATAAATTGCCACAAATCTAGGTCATCATATTAAAAAGAGAACTATTATTGAAGAATGTTAGCCATTTATTTGAGGTTAAAAGATCAACTAATATGTGAAAATTTAATTGTAAACTTACTTCTATAACTATGGTGTTTTAGTAGATGCATTTATATCAAGCCATTTATATATTCACATGGTTGATTCATTAAGGAAAGATTACAAACATATTGGTTACCAATTTACTCAAATGCACATTTCATCCATTTAAGTACAATTTGAATTCCTCTTAAGGATTTAATCACAAAACATTCTCTTCACATATATTGAATTTTGTTCTCCTTTTTTATTTCAATTTTCTTATGACATGGATCAACAACCAAGAAAGTTAGTTGGACATCGCAACATCTTATTTGGTTTTCTTTTTCTTTTTTCTAGCTTATTTTAGTGTGGATAAATAGTGAAGAGAGAAAATCATTTTTTTTGGTTTCTAGCTCCTTCAAACATAAATTGACAGCATAACATACATAATTTTAGTATATATATATTTTTTATCACATTGATGATTCATTATCAATACTTAGAACCACAATGCAGTTTGTTTAGTTTAAATGGTCATAAAAAATAGAAAAGAAAAATTGTATGTTGTCCATGGGACAAAGGGATCAAATTTGTGGAGGTCAAAACCTTAGCAAAAATTGAAGAATGTTTTCACCTCATTGGAGTTTATCATCTCAATGATTTATAGAGTCGGAGTTAAGATGAATCTTTACACTGTTTCAACTTCCTCTTATTTCCTTTAAAATTAGTAGGTATATAAGTTTATATATTACCAATATTATTAGTTTGAATGTTCACTTATGTTCCAATAGTTAATCTAAATCTACCAATTGATAATGAAACATTTCAGTAATGTAGTTATTTTCGTACTCGGGTACAACCCATACGAAGATCATTGATTTCCCCATACGAAGATCGTTAGTTTCCTTAGATTAATTGTCATCCATGTCACCTTAGAGAACAAATCCATAATATCTTTGAACTTCTCAACTAATTTTCTTTCACCCTCATAGAAAGTTAATATTTCATAAACAAATAGTAGGTGTGTGATATTGCAAGATATTCCAATACTAACCCCTTTGAAACTACCATTATTAGAGGCCTCTTTTAATGACCTACTCAATCCCTCAACAATTAGTCATGAAAGGAGAGAGGATAGATGGCACTCCTATCTAAGTCATCTCCCTATGCCAAAGAAGGGAGATAAAACCCCATTTATTAAAATAGAAAATGGTGCATATGTAATGCACTTCATCACCCATACAACAATATGATGACAGAAACCCAAATGTATGAGGATTAGTCTAAGGTAAGGCCAACTTACCCTATCATATGCTTTGGATAGGTCCACTTTAACCACCATCAATATTTGATCCCTAGCTTTGATTGAGTGGAGTTCTTCTTGAGGGATCCCTACTACCTCATTAGTTTTTCTTCCTTCTAGAAATCTAAACTATTCACTAGAAATTTTCCTTGACCAAACTCTTCTTAATCTCATAGAAACTACCTTTGAGATGATTTTATATCTGCAGTTGCATAAAGAGAATGGAATGAATTTTTCAAAGTTTGTCAACTTATCATATTTGGGAATCAATGTTATAAAAGTTGTGTTGAACACTTCAATTTTTTTACCTATAGTTCTTGTAGCCTAAACCACCCTTCTTATATTTTCTTATGTAAAATCATAACAACCTAAGAAAAAATCCACAAATATGCCATCTGGCCCTAGATTTTTGTCCTTTTGAAAACTCTGTAGGATAAAAAGAAGTACTTTTTTCCCAACTTCCTCCATCAAGGCCTAATTGTCCTCAAGATTGACAAAACTTGGAAATGAATTTGAGAGTCATAATACATATACTATTGTGGCTCAAGACTCCTCTTTGAAAATGGATGTGAAGTAATTAACTCCTTCTATAACTATATCCTTCAAAATTGATTCCCACATGCCATCTCCCTTCTCAATTTTCCATACTAATTTTATGTTCTTCATATAATTTGCATATCTATGGAAGTACTTTTTGTTTTCATCACCATCCCAAAGCCATAAATCCTTGATTTTGAGCTTCCATTCTTTCCCTTTTTTCCTAGGAAGATATGTTTAATTTTTTCTTCAAGAAAATTTACTTATGATTTATATTCCTTGGTCATATAACCAAAACCCTTGCTATTATAATGTGATGCTACGGCTTCCTCCACTTCCCTAAGGGTTCTATCATCTCCATTTGTTTTGTATTTTTCTCGTTGTGATACTACCTTTTTTAATCTTTCATATTTTGATGAAATTGAATAGAAGACTATCCTCTTAAGATTCCATCATAAGGATTCTCTTGAGTAGGGGCTACTTCCAGGATTACTAGATTATGATAAGAATACCCCCTATAGAGACCCATTATTTTACCCAAATGACTTCATCAAGGAGTGATTCAAATATTAGGAAACAATCAATCCTCTTTGAAATATGAGCCTCTCTCAATCTCTTATTCCTCTATGTTGGAGGAATTTTGGAAGGTTAAATATCTAGGAATCCTACTTCTTCCAACCTTTTAGAAAAATAACTAGAGAGGAAATCCACATGTGCAGCTAGTTCCCATATTTATAAATATTCTAAGGTAAAATTTAAATCCCCCCTAACACATCTAAACCAATTTTGATCCAATCCATTTTGATTAACTAGCTACCAAATATTTTTAAAGTTCCTAAGTGATTTTCTCCCCATTAGTCATAATTTCTCGCAACGTGATAATAAATGGGTTAGTTTTCTCTATTAATCTCTTTACGGCCAATTTGTTTTAGGGATTGGGCATCCCTCAATAATTTAGGGTCAAGGAGGTCATTTTAAACTACATCTAGGGGAATTTGATCTAATATCCCTTATTAGAGATAGTTGTTTTCCACATTTGATTTTTGAACTTACTTGATATTTATCTAGTGTCATATATGATTTCCTACCCTTCCGTGGAGTTTTTTTATCTATAGCATATCTAACATCCAATTGGGGTATGCCACATAAAAATTTGGAACTGTATACAAAATTAAAACATATGGAAACTCTTCAAATGCACAGATTCATACAGAATAATAATATAAATACACATGCAAGAAATAGAGGAAAAACCCATAAAAATAAATGCAGAATAATAATGCAGAATGTAATTTAACACACAATTGATACTTATCTTGGTAAAAATATCACCAACTATGTGCAGAACTTCCACGTTCCTCCCAACCTTAGACCACATTGCTCAAAACTCTCAATAGTGGGTCACCCCTGAGCTGGTACTAAACTCCACCCTGGTAAAGGAATTCTTAACCAGGTTGAAGTAATTCAGAAAACATGGAAAACTCCTTCACAAGTGCCAAATCCAACTAATAGCCTACATTCCCTGATTCCCCACATGCATGTCCCACCCCGGGAAATGTGGCTCTTCTCTTATCAATAGTCCCTCAACTACCCCACTTCCTTTCCGAGGCTTTAGCAACAAGCCAGACATGAAGTCTCAAAGCCCTGTAACAGTTGTTTGGAACCTTTAAGAAATCAATTCCTATCGATTCTCTCACCTAGAGAGAAATTCTCATGGGCTTGAAAACCTTCCTCTTTAATATCCCACGAGCATGACAACCCACTTCTTCAGTCCATCTCCTAAGCTAACTAGGTACAAGTACATGTAGATGAATGGTACCGGTTCGGGTATGGTACAGGTACAATGATAGTAACAGAAAGGTACGGAGGAAAATTGGAATCAGTGAGTGAAATGATGGTGGAATGATGGGAAAATGAACTAAATCCAAACTATATGTATGCATGTTCTCAACTTGGCATTTTTCATGTTGAGAACTACTTTTCCCCACTTGTCCCCATCCTTATAACTTAGGATAAAATAACTATCCATGCTTTATCCTTTAAGGAATATTAATATAATATGTCTTTTTGGCTTAAGCTCCCTAGCTTAGCCCCTTATCCTTACTGTTTATCCCCCATTTCCTTAACTAGTGAAGTTTAGTGCCCCATACTCTTTTACATGGTTGGTCTACTGCAATGATGTGTTTTTCATTAATATTTTCATGTGAATACATTTTCATTTACATTACAAGTATATTGTCCTTTCTACATACCAACTCACCATACTAAGTACATTTGTATTTACATTTATAGTTGGGGTTTGGCCTAGGGGTATTACATTCCCCTACCCCTTATTTATGCATTGTCCTTAGTGCAATATATAGACCTATACAAACAAAATTTCAAAAATCCTCAAAATGATGTGGGTATTATTCCTGCATAGTATCCTCGTGCTCCCAAGTTGCATCTTTAGGACCGTACCGGGTCCATTGGACCTTTACTAGCTCTATGACTCGATTCTGGAGTTGTTTTTTCTTATGGTCCAATATGCACATCTAATGCACTTGAAAGGCACCTTCTTGCTCCACCTGAATCACATTCCAATCAATGGCATTATTATCATCACGAATATACTTTTTGAGCAATGATACATGGAATACATTATGAATAGACATTGATGCAGTAAAGGCAAGAATGTATGTTGTAGGCCCAATCCTCTCTATCATTTCAAATGGCCCACAATAACAAGATGCCAACTTTGAACAATTTTCCAACTTCAGGGAACTTTTGTTGGCCTTTACTTTCAAGAATACATGGTCACCCACTTTAAATTCCCTGTGAATTCTTCCCTTATCAACATAGTTTTTCTTCTTATCTTGCGCATCCTTTAAATTTTGTTTTATTTTCAACATTTGCTCTACTATTTACCTGAGTAATTCTGGCCGAACCACTGCTCTATCTGTTGGGTTGTCCCAACTTATCAATGTGTTGCACTTTCTTCCATAAAGTGCCTCAAATGGGCTCATCTTTAGAGATGCTTATTACCCATTGTTATAAGAAAACTCTACTAAGTGTAGGTAGTCTTCCCATTTTGATGGTTTATCCATCGCATACATTCTCAACATATCCTCAATCACTTCATTCACCCTCTCTCTTTGTCCATTTGATTCTGGATGATAAGTTGTGCTAAAATTCAAATTTGTTCCAAATCCCTTAAATAATCCTTTCCAAAAATTTGATATAAATTTTGGATCTCTGTCAAACACAATTGTCTTGGGTATACCATGTAGTCGAGCAATTTCTCACATATAGATATCAACAATGTTGATTGCCTTGTGAGATTTATTGGAATAAAATGGGCATCTTTAGTAAGCTTATCCACCACTACCATGATGAAATTATGTTTCTTGTTTGTTATGGGAAGTTTGGTGATGAAATCCATTGTTACAACTTCCCATTTCCATTTTGGAATGGGTAATGGTTGTATCAAACTAGCTAGGTGTCTATGCCCATCCTTGACCTTTTGACACTCCAAACATTTGGCAATAAAATCAACAACTTTTTTCTTCATTCATGACCAATAATATTCGCTCTTGACCGCTGCAATAGTTTTCTAATAACCTGGGTGCCCAACACAAGGTACATTATGCATTTCTCTTAATATCATATTTTCAATTCCTGGGAATTTGGTACATCAATTCTTCCCCTGTACAAGAGAATTTCATCATTTTCTAGCTTATAGTCTTCAATTTTCTACTGCAAAATACCTTGTTGTAATTTTATTATTATTTCCATGTATTGCAAATCTGGTTTTGTAGCCTCTAAGATTCTATATTTCAAATATTATCAGCACATGCTAATGGTTGTAGCATGCAACTCATACACCCTTCTACTAAGTGCATCAGCCACCTTGTTCTCTTTCCCTTTGATATGATTTATATCAAAGTCTTATTCACTGAGAAACTCTAACCACCTGCTTTTCCTGACATTTAGAGTTGGCTATCCAAATAAATATTCAAGACCACTATGGTATGTCCTCAACTATAACCTTTTCCCCATGAGGTATTTTCTCCACATCTTCAAGGTATGAACCATGGCTTCCAACTCCAAATAATTAGTAGCATAGTTCCTTTCATGCTCCTTCAACTTCCTTGATTCATAGCATACCACATACCCATTTTGACTGAGGACTCCACCGAGCCCTTCTTTACATGTATCAATGCATACAATGAGGTCTTCATTTGGATCAACAATCCTTAGTATTGGATCACTTGTTAATAAATGCTTCAAGTGTTGGAAACTCTTTTCAAAATCCAATGTCCAATGAAGCTTCACCCCCTTCTTTTGCAAGGAAGTCATCGGGTGTGCAATCTTTGAGAATCCCTCAATAAATATCCTATAGTAACCTACGAGGTCCATGAACGATCTTAAATTTGTCACATTATTTGGTGTTGACCATCCTCTAATGGCCTCAATATTTTCAGGATCCATAGTTATCACTTCCTATGAAATGATATGTATCAAATAATGAATTTGCTTCTGATAAAATGAGCACTTGCTCAATTTGGCATACAATTGATGCTCCCTTAATACCTATAATACCATCCTCAAGTGTTGTTCATGCTCTTCCTTCGACTTAGAATATATAAGAATATCATCTAAAAATACAATGACAAACTTATCTAAGTATTCTTTGAAAATACCATTCATTAAACACATGAAGACAAGTGGTGCATTTGATAACCCAAATGGAACCACTGTGAACTCATAATGCACATACCTTGTTCTAAAAGCAACCTTGTTGATGTCTTCTTCTTTAATTCTTACATGATGATAACCTGACCTGAGATCGATCTTGGAGATTATTTTTGCATCTTTCAAATGATCAAAGAGGTCATTGATCCTTGGAAAAAGATACTTATTCTTCATAGTTACCTTGTTCAACAGCCTGAAGTCAATGCGAAGTCTCAATGTTCCATCCTTTTTCTTCACAAATAATACTACTGCATCCCAAGGTGACACTCTTGGGCGTATATACCCCTTCTTCAGAATATCTTCAAGTTTCATTTGCAATTCCTTCAATTCTGGTGTACTCATCCTGTAAGGGGTCTTAGATACTGGGGCTACTCCATGCATTAGATTGATGGAGAAATCAATGTCTGTTTTAGGGGGTAATCTTGGTATTTCTTTAAATACATATTCAAACTCTTTTAGGATTACATAATATTCAATATTTGACACCTTATCTTTAGGTGTCTCTTCCATATGTGCTGCAAATATTTCACACCCTTTTTTGTAACTTTTCTTCATTTGCAATGCTGAAATTTCCCTAACGGTTACTACCTTGGAAATTCCATGTATTGTCCTTAGGTTACCTTCCTCATCCAAGAAAGTAAATTCCTTATTATAACAGTCTAGGATAGTATGGTGTTGGTCCAACCAATCCATACCAATTAGACAGTCATAGGAACCTAAAGGTATGTTGTTCGAATCTTCCCCGGTTCTCAGTCCATTCATGTCCATTGGACATGCCTTAACCATCTCATTAATTTTTCCTTTAGTTCCAGTAGACAGTTGCACCAATCAAGATTTTCCAAGCTTGTTTCTTGGAAAATGAAATCTTTCCACCATATTAGGATCTATATAACTATGACTAGATCTTGAATCAATTAAAATAGAAATGGTCTGGTTTTTTATCTTACCTTCCACTTCAATCATATGTGACTAAAACTCAGCTTGCTTGTTGTCCAGGGTTGCATAGATCCTAGGTACATTTTTCCCATGTCCTTCACTGTATCATCTTGTTGTACATTGTGATCAGTCCTCACTTTTTCACCTCTATGAGAACAATCTCTATACATATGATCTCCCCCACAACCCCAACATTGAATAGGTGGTTTCCTTGGTCTTTTCCCACCTGTCTCGATCATTCTGGGTTCTCTAGAAGCTAGATGTTCCTGTAGATTATTTCTGAAGAATTGTGGCTTAGTCCCCTTTTTCCTCTGTTCCATATTATTTTTCTTCTTCTCTTCCCAATCTTCTTGCCTTATGGCATCCTCCAATGTTTTGGGATCATCATATTGTATCTTGTCACTGATAAATGATGGCAGCCCACTCAAATACCTATGAATCTTAACTAAATCTTCCTTGATGAAAGAAATGTACTTTAGCAGTTCTAAAAAAATTCTTTCATATTCATCTATGGTCATACTCCAAATATTGAGTTCAATGAAATCCTTCATTTTCTTGTCATAGTATCTCTTAGTCAAGTATTTCTTTTGAAAATACCTCTTGAATTCCCTCCAAGTAACATTTTTCTCATCAATGTGTTGCACCTACACAAATTGGTCCCACCACATGGATGCCCTTCTTTGGAGATGATAGATAGAAATTCTTCCTTCTGCGTGTGAAGAGTAATTATGAAATTGAAAATAATTCATCATGCCTAGCAGACATGTCTCTGCATCTTCATCCTTCTTGTGCTCACCATCAAATGTAGGAGTCTTGATTTTATTCATTTCTCCTTGTAGCTCATCCACCCAGACCTCCTCTTATGTTTCCTGACAGGGGATGGAATTGAACTACTGTGTGCTCTCCTAGTGGAATTCCTTGGGGAGTGATGGTGATGTCTACCAACACTTCTTATTCTTCTCCTCTCATCATGAGACCCATGACTTCCTGATTTTCTTGATTCATTATCCTTATCCATCTTCTTTTCTATTTTGTCCAAGATCTTCATTAACTTTATGTTGAATCCCTCCTGTTGCTCCTTAGAGTTCATAATCCTCTCATTATCATCTTTATAACTTTGGACATCCTTTTGGAAATTTTTAATGGTCTCTACCAAGTTCATGCTTTCTTCCTTTCATTCTCCATGTCCATTTGAGTTTGTACCTTCATTACCCATATTGACATACATCCCTCTGATCTCATCTTCATGGTTGTAATCCCCCTATGCCTCTTCCAAGATTTTGAACTATGTTTTGATCATGTTTTGATATAATTGTTGTTAACAATGCAAAATTTGTTGCCAACAAAACTTGTTAGGCTAATTGATTTAACAAATTCATGAAATTATGTACAATTTTGGTTCAATAATGCATCAGAATTCTTTCTTCTGATTTCCTAAAAAAAATTGACTGCCCAGATCAATTTTCTGGGTGAATAATTATAGTCTACTATCCAATACCTTTCCAACGCCTGCCTCCATGCTCAATTCTAAGTCTTGAGAAGAAATTTATGGTTATTTGAAAATTGTCCATTAACTCTTCCCATGTCTTTTACTATTGTGGCCTCTTGGATGGTGTGCATGGTCTTCACTTTGTCCTTTCTATGAGGGAAATCCTTGTACAGGTGATCTTCTTTGCATCCCCAAAATTGTATTGGTGGTATTCTCCTTTTTCTCAAGGAGTCTTCTCTCTTGCATTCATCCTTAGCATACTGGTCTTGATGATTTATATTACGGATATTTCTATTGAAAGGAGGTTTGAATCCCTTCCTCCTATGATAAGATTTCTCCTTCATCTTATCCTTCCAATATTTATACATGGATTCTCTTCCCTTTCCTTTCTCATACAAGTACTTAGCCTTCCTGATCGTCTCAGTTGAATTTTTTTGATGCAAACCCCCACCCCTCCTAGGGGGATCATGCGACCTCTCGATATTAGGATCTTCTTCTAGATCTGAATTATCTCTCAGATCTATGTTGGATCCTCTCTTAATGTACACGTGCCCTTTTTATTTATTTATATAGGTCCAATAAAACCTGCAGGCACTTTAATCTAAGCCCCTTTCACTTAGAATCAAAACCACAGGCACGAGCCCCTTTTCTTTGACGAAAATATCATGTGACCATGGGCTAGAAGCAAGTGCTCAACTAAAATGCATTATCCGAAGCTCTGGGACTTCGACGCTCCGTGAACATTCACCGTTTCAACACTCCAATATCCTGGAGTGGTTACTGGTCGAATTCGATCATAACGTGACTTTGATAGGCAGGTGTAGGTCTTCTCCCTATCCTTCCTCTCTCTAAACTCTTATGGTCATATCTAATGGATGGCGGGGATTCTATTCCCTCCTATAGGATATATGGTGGATATTCACTTCGGGACTCTGGGGTTCAGGAGTTTCCATGATTCCAACATAGAAATATCTTGGATTGTCGAACTGGTGAACTCTCGAAGAGTTCAGGGATAAACAATCCACACATTTCTCCTTTATCTACGGTTGAGATCAAATATGGGACTCTGGGAATTTGAGCTTCAGAATTTTTCCCAAATCCAACACACGCTACCTCTCGGATAGTTGAACGTTGAACTAAAATCGACATCTCATAGTCCTACCACAACCAACAGCTATGATTAACTCTGAGCTTCGAGCTTTGGGCTTCAGGCTTCGCGGCTTCTCGCTCCAGATGACCACCACACTCACAAACTGTCGAACGTCGAATTGGTGAAGGGAGGAGATATAAGGTTAAGACTCTCCTTTTATCAACATCTAGGATTAACTTCGGTACTTTGTAGGTTCAAGAATTTTCACACCAAAAAAACTCTCACCCACATTTCTCTGGATAGATGAATTTATGAATACTTGGAAATCTATGGACACATGTACCCAACAACTGACGGTCAGGATTTACTCTGGAATTCGAGACTTTGGGGAATTCTCCACTCCACATAACCACAACCAATTTCTCTTGAAGTGTTGAATGGATGAATCACTTAGGGATCCAATGACTCGCACTCTCCTAGTGATGTATGGTGTAGATTCACTCCAGGACTTTGTAGCTTTAGGGATTTCTCCTCTTGGACACACAAGGGTCATTTTTTCCCAAAGTGTCGAATATTTGAATTGTGAGATTTATAGCTCACGTTCCATGATGGGATCTATCGCTGAGATACACTCCGCTTTGGCTAAGACTTACAGATCGATAACTATGATCGAAGGTTTGTGTTCTCCTATGCTCAGATACAACAATTCAGATCTGATCTCCTCTTATGTGCACTCTCCTCTTGACTAGGTTTGATCCAACTGCATGTATCTAATCTTTCCGCCCAAATCAACACTATTTTGGTTTCTCTCCTCTACAGCTCCGCTTCCCTCCAACGAAGGATTTCTCAATCTTTCAAAGGCTCAATTTTTGATCTATCCATTGCAGGGTCAACTCCTTGTCCTATCCTTTCTTTCTTGAATCGCTACACCTACTAATATTTTGAACAATCAAAGTGTTCTCTCGGTGCCTTCTTAACACCCTGTAACTTCAAATTCAACCAATTCCAGGTCTAAATTTGCTAGAAAAAATATTAAATTAAGAATATCTCACCACTTGGCCAAATTTCTCAAATTTCCCATGAATTTAACAACATAAATTGGGGCCTTTTCCCAATTCCATGCAATTGCTTCCTATTTTACCATGGACACACTATAACTTTAAATTTTTCCAATTTGAAATCATTTCTCTACAAAATTTCACTTCAATTCAAATTGTTGATCCCATCCATGCTCAATGTTGAAAACTGGAGCTCTAATACCATATTGTAGCATCCCCGGCATCCAACTGGGGTATGCCACATAAAATTTTTGAACTATATACAAAATTTAAACATCTAGAAACTCTGCAAATGCATAGATTCATACAAAATGATAATAAAAATACACATGCAACACACACTAGAAAAACCCATAAAAATAAACACATAAATAATAATGCAACATGTAATTTAACACACAATTGACACTTCTCTTGGTAAAAATATCACCAAATGTGTACATACCTTCCACATTCCTCCTAGCCTTAGACCACACTACACAAAACTCTCAGCAGTGGGTCACCTCTGAGTTGGAACTAAACTCCACCCAGGTAAAGGAATTCCTAACTAGGCTGACGTATCTCAAACAACAAGAAAAAATATGTCACAGGTGCCAAATCCAACTAATATTCTACAGTCCCTCATTCCCCACATGCATGTCGCACCCCAAGAAATGTGCCCCTTCTCTGCTCAAAATTCCCTCGGTTGCCCCACTTCCTTTCTGAGGCTTCAACAACAGGTCAGACATGAAGTCTCAGAGCCTTTTAGTTGTAGTTTGGTACCTTCGGGGAATCAATTCCCAACAATTCTCTCACCGAGAGAGAATTATTCATGGGCCTGACAACCTTCCTCTTCAATATCCCATGGGCATGACAACCTGCATCTTCAGTCCAACTCCTAAGCTAACCAGGTACATGTATGGGTATGGTATTGGTTCGGGTATGGTATAGGTACAACGATAGTAACAGAAAGGTATGGAGGACAATTGAAATCAATGATTGAAATGATGGTGGAATGCTAGGAAAATGAATGAAGTCCAAACTATATGTATGCATGTTCCCAACTTGACGCTTGTCATGTTGAGAACTAATTTGGCCCACTTGTCCCCATCCTTAGAACTTAGGATAAAATAATTATCCATACTTTATACTTTCAGGAATATTAATATAATATTCCTTTTTGGCTTAAGCTCCCCATCTTAGCTGCTTATCCTTAACTTTTATCCCCCTTTCCCTAACCAGTGGACTTTAGTCCCCCATATGCTTTTACATGGTTGGTCTACCACAATGATGTGGTTTTCATTAATATTTGCATGTGAATACATTTACATTTACATTACAGATATATTGTCCTTTTTGCATCCCAACTCACCAGCCTAAGTACATTTGTATTTACACTTATAGTTGGGGTTCAGCCTAGGGGTATTACATTATATCTCTCATCTAAGAATAAAAAATTCCATACCATGGGAAATCAAGTTTATCTTTGCTTCTTGATCTAAGATTATATTTTTGGGGTTCCAAGGAATTTGTATCTCTAAGAGTCTCTAAAACTTTTGGTTCCATACTTAGTTTTGTAAAGGACCCTATTAGAGAGTTCACATCTAACTAGGACCCCTCTATCTTGAGAACATAAATTAGAGGTGGAGTATTAGGGTTTTTAAAGAGAGACTAGGTAGAGATTCACTCATGGCTTCAAACCCTTTGTATTCTATATCTAAAATCCATTTCCTAAAAAAACGTTTCTTGAAAGATTTTATTTTAGTCAGGGAAGGATACTTTAAGGAATTTAAGGACTTACATTATAACCCAAATTCTTCTTCAAACTAGAGTTTCGTATTTTTTCCTATCAATATTCCTCCATACCTCTCATATTCTTCTTCTAAGCCCATATATTTCTACAACTTGGACAAGTGCATTCTGCTACTAAGTTTTCATAATTGTGTCATTGAACACATCTGAAGGGAATACCTTCATAGTCTAAGGTCGGGTGGAAATAATTATGACTTCTTCTTATTTACATAAACTCTACAAGGATCTTACTAATATCTAGACCTACCAATATACGGGCCATGCCCAAATACCCTAGATCATGATAAGACATATTATCTTTGAAAAATATTACAAGGGCAATACCTATTTCCAAAAAAGTTTATTGAGACCATAGAATTGGAGGGAGATTTGGAATTTTAACCCATATTGGAAGGATGGCCAATCATTCAAAATGAGCATCAAAATTTAAATGCCATTTTTTGAGAAAAAGTGGTTTTGTTCCCCACTTCCACCTTTTGTGAAGAAATTTTTTAACCTCTCATGAAGTCCTAAAAATCCATACCATCCACACTCTTACCAGGTTCATTGTTCAAGGGGTCAATCCAATGATATGCTCAAAGTTAGATTTTTTCAATACCTTTATCATTTTATTTATCATCCTTTTACATGGGAATAAACTTATTAATGCCAAATACACCATCTCCATCATTTCATTTAGCCTAGTCTTTTCTCCCAAGTTCAAGTTGATAGGAATATGCAACTTCTTAACACATTTGCATTGTTTTAGTTTCCTCGCACCCTCTATAATATATGAACCTAAGCACTCTGGTTCAAGGTTTATAGAACCACTCAAATGTTGGAATTCCAATAATTCTTTCATGAACCCTTTCTCTATTAGTTGATCATCCATTCTAGTTATTCTCTAGAAGGGGATTTTGAAATCTCTAAAAGAATAATTTAGAGGAAAAGTAGTATTAGAACCATCATGAGACCAAATTAACCCCATGTCCTATCCTAGTCTTTGTATTAAATTCCAAGGATATTCCAAATCTAATCCATCATCCTTCACAAGTGGTGTACCATCCATGCATTTAAATAAATTGGGATTTACAACATCTAGTCCCATCAAATTCCCTTGTTTGAGAATTAATCTAAGTACAATGATCATAAACAAATTGTGCCATTTCACCAATGATTTCCATAGTTTCCATCTCCAATGGATGTGATCCCATGTGATATCTTCTTCATGTATCTATCATGTCTCCAAATGTGAATATTGTTAGGTTAGACCATATATGTTGTCCCTCTATCAAATCATCCAAGTATTCTAGTACTTCATCCTCTAAAATATGCATATACTCCAAATTTGTTGGCCTCCTATCACCCTTTTCACTGTCATGCTTCACCCCACAGAAATTGTAGATTTTAACATTGTACATTTAATTACTGCAAATAGATTCCTAATAAAACAAAAAAGAAACAAATGGCACACACACACACTGATCCAGTTGGATATTGGTGGCCACCCAACTATTCCAATCGGCTCCTCGTGTCTATTTTTGTTCAGCACATATTTTTGTACTGCTTTGTAATTGTGACTTCTACACTTTTGGGGTTGTCTGAATCCTCGGACATTCTCCAGGTGGATACGTGTGGCCTCTCACCTAATCCAACTGGATTATTTTGTATGTTTTCATGTCAGCACATCTTGTTATACTTTTAGGCTTGTTTTGGGGCCCTAAACATTTTTTTTCTCGCCACATTAAGACTATAGACAGAGTCTCAGTCTGATGGCAGAATGTGTATCTCTATGAAAGACCTATCCAACGGGCTATCACGTGCCTAAAACATAGATCATATGCAAACGTTATGACCCTAGGAAGTTGAGGTACCAAATTACACCAACTTACCCATAGGGCCCACATGACTTTTGGTGTTTCACCTTCTAGGGTTAGGTTTTTGGATGTCTATGGTTTTCACATTCATGAGTAATATGAAAAGGGATTATGGAAACTCATTTTAATCCATTTTGCTCAAACAGATGCCTATATCAGCCACATCTCTTCTCAAAGATATCTAGCACCATTGGAGCAAGTTTCAGTTTTACAGTTTCAGCCTATTTCATTATTTAATAGAAGATATTGTTCACTGGATATTTGTGTTATTCTTCCTATCTCTGTTTTTATTGTATTCAGTCTATTAATCATATCATTCTTCTCTTAAATATGGATCAGTGGTATCAAAGCAGTCTGCTCTTGATTTATTTTTCTTCATGCATGTCCCCAACACGGTTGGGTACAAGAAGTTGGGACTCGAACCCATTGAGCCATTACTAGATCAGCTGAGATGAGCTCGAAAACAACCCAGGGGAGATGAAAAGAAAGATGATGGAGTAGGAGATCCTATTAAAATGTTTCTTGAGGAATCCCTCACATGACAAAGGAATGAAATGATGGAAACTTCGCATAGATACTCCGATGGCTTCCCACGAGAGAAGCATCTTCATCAAGCAGCCATGCAACCCCCTTCAAGGTACAGGTAAATTTTGATATTCCATTATTTTAAGGACCGATAGATGTGGATGTTGTAGATAAATGGTTGAATCTACTCAAAGGATATTTTTCGGTCCACAATTTTTTCGATAGGGAAAATATCATTTTTGCACTCCTCAAACTCATTCCCCATGTGAAAGACTAGTGGGATACTTACTCTGAGCAAAGGGCCATGGAGAATCTGCAATTTTTGTGGTGGCCCCTACATGGGATTCCTTCTAGGATGTCATTAAATAACAATACTACCCTATTGGAAGCTACGAGGACCAGTACACCAGATGGACCACCCTACGTCAAGAAAGGGACTAGACAGTACCAGACTTCACCAATATTTTCCATACCCTACGCACCAAATTGGGTATCAAAGATTTTGAGCATCATCTGGTGCTCAAATACTATGGTTTTTTGCATCGATACAGTCAAATAGAAATGGAGTTCCTGGAAATCGCCTCGTTGGGCACGGATTATAGATACGTTGTCAAGATCGAGCAAAAATTTAAGCAGAAACGACGAGAGTTTGGATCTGCAAAGCCCTCACAGCCAAAGCAGGGCAAAGGCATCTCGAACCCACATAGAAAGTGACCAAGTTCATATGGTCTCCCTCAGGACAATTTATCCAAGCCACAACACAAGAAGGGCAATGAAAATATGAAGAAGGACACGAGAAAATGGTCTGAGTACCATAAAAGTCCTCGGCACAACACCAATGAATTTTTCTCCAAGCAGTCCCTCGTGGTCGAGATGAAGGCTTCCAAGTCAGATGATGATTCTGATTCCAAGTCAAATCATGAAGGAGGGAAGTGGATTATCGATGCTGAACCCAGTTCCATGATCGCTACCACCAAATTCCGACCAAGCGAACCAGAAGAACCTAAGGAAGGGGAACGCCTCTTTCACTCACAAATGTGGGTCAAGGGGGATCCGAATCATTTCATTATCGACAGCGGTATTCAGAAGAACCTGATTTTAGCAGAGGTCGTCAAGCGGTTGGGCCCGACAACAAAACTGCACCCACAACCCTACACCATCAGCTGGCTTCGTTAAGGAAGAGATCTCCACATCATCCATCGATGTCATCTTCCCTATGGTATCAAGCCTTTCAAAGATGAGGTACTATGTGATATTTCTCCCCTTGAAGTTTGTGATTTTCTTTTAGGACAACCAAATTTGTAGAAGCGTCGTGTTGTGTATGAGTCTAGACCCCGCAGTGTTATTATTACTTTGGGTAGACAATTGTACAGGATCTTAGAGATGGCACCACCTATTGTTATTTACTTAATATCTTCTAAGAAATACAGTAAGGTCATTTCACGGACTGGGAAGTTCATCTTCTTTATGATCCGTTCTCAAAGTAAGAATAAGGTCGCTACCACATCCGTGGCCTTTACACAATGCCTCTCTTTGCAGCAAAATCAAGTGGACAGGATCGTGGAAGAATACAGAGACATCTTCGCCTCACCTACAGGGGTACTGACACACTTCCAAGTCAAGCATCCCATTGATCTGACCCCCGACACACCTCTACCTAATGGGCCAGTCTATCGACGCTCATTGATGGAGAATGACGAAATCAGGCGTTAGATCCAAGAGATTCTTTAAAAGGGTCACATCAGACCTAACTCCTCCCCTTGTGGAATCCCAATTGTACTGGTGCAAGAGAAGGATGGGACTTGGCGACTCTACATTGATTACCTAGCCTTAAACAAAATCACATTCAAGAATCGCTACCCCATTCCCAAGATTGATGACCTTCTTGACCAACTCAAGGGGGAAACGTTCTTCAGCAATATTGACCTGGAGTCTGGCTACCACTAGGTTCCCATCGAACCAATTGATGTCTGGAAGACAACCTTCAAGTCTAAATAAGGTCTCTACGAATGGCTAGTCATTCCCTTTGGCTTAACAAATGCACCGACCACTTTCATGAGGTTGATGGATGATGTATTGAGACCCTTCACCAACTCCTTTGTGGTAGTATATTCGAATGACATCCTCATATTTAGCAGAATGTGGGGGGATCACATGCGGCATATTCAACAGGTTTTGAGCACTCTACGACAGCACAAGATTTATGCCAACTTATAAAAATTCTCTTTTGGCATGAACATGGTCCAATACTTAGGCTACATTGTTGATGATCTTGGGGTACATGTTGATCCAACTAAGATCCAAGTCATCCATGACTGGCCAACCTCGACCACACTGATCGAGATTTGGATCTTCTTGGGTGTAGCCAATTTCTATCGACGGTTCGTATTGGGATTGTCCCATATTGCATGGGCCCTCATCCATGTGACCAAGGGCAGTGGTAGGACCAAGTTCGTATGGGGGAAGGAGAAACAATGAGCATTTGATTATTTGAAGCATCACTTGTGCTCGACTCCAGTACTCTCCTTTCCCGATCTACAACACCCATTTGAGATTGAGATTGATTCATTTGACTATGTTGTGGGCATAGTTCTCACTCAGCATGGGCATCCTATGGCATACCATAGTGAGACACTCTCCAATACTATCCGAAAATACCCCACCTATGAAAAGGAAATGTATTCCATTGTACAAGCATGTTGTCAATGGGAACATTACATTCTGGGGAAAGAGACGATCATCCACATTGATCATAAGCCTATGTAGTTCATACAGACACAAGAAAAATTACAGAACAACCATCATTAGAAGTGGTCCACCTACCTGCAGTAGTTCCATATCAACATCAAGTATAAGACAAGTATCTCCAATCGTGTCTCTGACTCCCTCAGTCAGAATCCTGTGGCTGCACTCACAACTGTGCTCCATTCCTATGGACATGAAGCCTCAAAGTGGCCCCAACTTTATCAGCAAGATCTGCACTTTTCCACCACATATCATCTCTTGGGTGCAGGCGCCACTGTCACTAATTTTCACATTCAGGATAGACTCTTATGCCACCTGGGCCATCTCTGTGTTCCTACAAGTGAGCGTGTAAATCTGATTTGGGAAGCCCACTATAGTCGGGTGGCAGGACATTTTGGCATAGAGAAAGTTGTGGTTGATCTTTAGAAACATTTTTATTGGCCAAAACTTTGACAGGATGTCAGAAAGTATATCAGATCATGCATTGTCTGCGCCATTTCCAAGCCATCCATCAAGAAGCAAGGCTTATACACCCCTCTTCCTATTGTCGAGAAGTCGTGGGAATCCATCTCAATGGATTACATGTCTAGTTTTCCATCCACCAAGCATGAGAATGACTACATGTTTGTGGTCGTTGATCAGTTTTCGAAGATGGCCATCCTCATAGCCTGTAAGAATAATGTCACAGCGGCAGAGACTGCCAATATATTCTTCGAACAAGTTTGGGTCCACTTTGGGATACCACATACCATCATATCTGACCGAGATAGCAAGTTCCTCAGCACCTTTTGGTCAAGTCTCTGGTCTCTGTTGGACACCAAGCTCACAAAATCCACTGCTTCCCACCCCTAAACCAATGACCAAACCGAGGTCATTAATTGGATGATTGTGCACATCCTGTGCATGTACAATTCTAAGCATCCTCATACATGGGATGAGAGTCTTCCATATGTCCAACACAGCTACAACAAGGCTCTCCATAGTTCCATTGGTCATAGACCATTTCAGGTGGGTCTGGGATTCCAACCCTTGGGACCCATTGATGTTGCACTTCCTCTTGCCACGACATAGATAGACTCTTCGCTTGATCAGTCTATGAGTGAAAAAACCACCAGATTCATTGAGTGGATTCATCACATCCACCAACAGATCCAGGAGATTTTGCAGAAATCCAATGCTAAGTACAAGCAGCACCATCATCAACACAGGGTACCACACCAGTTTCAGGTTGTCAACAAATTCTAGTTACATTTGCAGAAGGAATGTCTCACCAGGCCCCATCAGAAGTTTCGTCGACTTCGTTATGGGCCTTACACTATCACCAAGGCTATGGGTAGCAATGCTTTCGAGCTCAACACTCCACTCTTCCTTGGTCTGCATCCAATATTCAATGTGGACCTCCTTTGACCATATTTTCCATCGTTATTGGACACCCATGAGATTGTCAAATAGATAAATCCAATGGATATCAACCCTAACTGCATGGAACAAGCATCCACCGATCATATTATGCACACACAGGTCAAGGGCACTCGCCAACAGCGGATCCAGAATTATTAGGTTGTCAAGGCAGGGAATCTCCTACACCAAGAAAAGTGGCTCACCTAGGGCCAAATCCAACATAAGTTTCCTCACCTGGTGGGAGAACTCAATGCAATGGAGACCATCTTCTCCTAAGGGGGGAGGATTGATCCAAGTGGATATTGGTTACCACCCACCTATTCCAACTAGATCATTATGTCTATTTTTTGTCTGCACGTCTTTCTATACTGATTTATAATTGTGAGTTCTACAATTCTGGGGTTGTTTGAAGCCTCACACATTCTCCAGGTGGATACAGGTGGCCTCTTTCCTATTCCAACTGGATTATTTTGTATGTTTTCATGTCAACACATCTTGTTGTACTTTTAGGGATTTTTTGGGTCCCTAAACATTGGTTTTTTAGCTCGCCACAGTCAGACTGTAGAAGGATTTAGAGTCTGGCGACAAAATGTATAGTTCTATAAAATACCTTTCCAACAGGCTATCACGCGCCTAAAACAGAGGTCGTATGCAAAATTTATGACCCTAGGAAGTTGAGGTACCAAATTGCACCAACTTACCCATAGGGCCCACATGACTTTTGGCGTTTCACCTTATAGGGTTAGGTTTTTGGATGTCTAGGGTTTTGGCATTCATGAGTAATATGAAAAGGGCCTATGGAGCCTCATTGTAATCCATTCTTCTCATACGGGTGCACTAGTAGCCACATCTCTTCTCAGAGATAGCTACCACCATTCAAGTAAGTTTCAGTTCTGCAGTTTTACAATTTTAGCCTATTTCATTATTTAATAGAATATATTGTTCACTAGATATTTTTGTTATTCTTCCTATATCTGTGTTTATTGTATTCAGTCTATTAATCAATTCATTTCACTCCTAAATCCGGATCACACACACGTTACAAAAATATTTTTATCCTAGAAACCCAAACTGAGAAAACCAAGAACTTGTTTAAAGCCACACCTCTAATATTCTATTCATTGTTTTCTTCATTGTTTACAATAAAATATACATATAGTATCCCATGACATCCAAACCCCTAATTCATTGACTCAGATTAGTCAATAACGCTAATTCCTTAACCGGAATTAAAAAACCATCGACAAAAACCATGTGCTGAAAAACTACCAAAAAACGAATGCAAAAAATCACCAAAAATGGACCAATTTTTTTTCTGGGGGGGCTCCCACCCCTGAACCCCCACAACCCTCTTGACTGCGTGGTTCTAAGAACACCCTAGACCGCCTTTTCTCCCATATCAATGTATAATGCATGCGATCAATTTTGCAAAGAATATAACACATACCCAATAGAAACCCTATATATCTCTCTTGCAAAATCCCTAAGTCCCATCAAAAGGAGGAGGAGTGAGAAAAAACAAAGGAAAAGGAGAGGGAAATAACAAAGGAAAAGGAGATGGAAAGAGAAAAGGAAGAAAGGTTCCATAATTATAATGTCTCTTACTATACAGGAAATACAATATTCTCATGGGAGACAAGAGACTTTTTCACCACCTTAATAAGCTACAACCATAGTTTTTTTCTAAATATATTTCTTATATTTACAAAAAACTATTTATAGCAATTTGTAAAAAAGATGTATAGAAAATAATGGAAGGGTATATAAAAATGAGATCATATACTTTTCCTTAGAAAAATAAACATTGAAATAAATTTGAAGTACTCAGTTGTGTCCAAAGTGTCGACATATTTGATCAATAGATATCCTTTGTCCAAAAGTTGATGGTGAACTTCATCTCGATGCATAGAAAAAAAGGAGGAAAACAAGCTAACATCATGAGAAAAAAATACCTTACACTTATCTTCCACAAAATGATTAACATTGCCATCCTCAAACAATGCCAAATCCGTACAAGTGTAGGGATAACCTAAGTGCACCAGTCACCAAATAACACAGGTTGCCAACAAACACTACCTTGAAGCACCCCTAAACATTAATCCTCAAGAAAACTCCAACATTACTTAGACTATTGACACTCCCAAAAGATATAGTTCATTGTCTCAAATCATGGAAAAACAAGATAAAGGCCATCAAAATCCCTTCTCTTAGCTAGCTTGACCTTGGATGGAACCCCCTAATAAATCAATACGAATGAAAAAACTCTCAACTTATAAGAAAGTTGATATGGCCAAACATTGTGAAACTGATGAATCCATTTTTCCTATAAATCCTTAGATATATATCAAGCATTTAGGACTAGGGATAGTGGATTCCTCTTATGAAGTACAAAATATAGATGATGAGAGTCATACTATTGAAGGGACCAACCAAAAAACCAACTCTAATCTCTTCAAAAGGATCAATGCATTGAATGTTCAATTTATACAACTTAGTGTCAAGCATAAGCCCTCAAATATCCATAAGCAAAGGATGATTATAAGCAAGGAGAACATAATATTGAGTAATATCACACCACTCCTTCCAATAATGAGATATCGAATCCCATAAATATCCTTAAAGAAAGATCCCCTTCCTACTCAATCTATGAGACAAAAACTAATAAAAATTGACCACAAATGAATCATGAACCCCCAAACTCTAGATGGGATGGAAAGATAAATCCCAACCAACCCTACTTCCCTCCCATTTCCAACAAACCAAACCAAAAAATGCCTTCCAGGTAGCCAAGATGCTTCAAAATATGAGGGAGACGAGCACTTGAAAGAGATGACAAGACAAGATGATATCTCACAATCCAAAAGTCTCTTGAACCTTACCTAAATGTTTCCTTGAAAGCTCACAATGTTGAAAGAAGATCTACCAAAGAGATGCACCCTTGAGACACCACACCACCCACTTATCTAGGTCAAAATGCTCCCTTGAGTAGCAACATCAATCAATCCAAGACCTTCCTCATCCTTGGGCATGGTGCAATCATCCCATGGCACCAAGGGAAATCCTCGATCTCCACCATACTTAGGCCATAGATAAGCTCTCAAAATTTGCTCAAGTCAAGAAAATGAGCTATACTAGGAAACCAATAGGACATAGAATAAACATGAGACACCTGAACAATATGTCCAACAACAGATAACTTTCCTACAAATGCAAGTTCCTTGTGATGCCAAATATGAAGCTTAATTTGCAACTTTTACAAACACCAATCCCAAATGGTGACTGGTGGCAAACCAACTCCAAAGGGAATCCCCAAATATTGCATAATAATCCCAAGTCGAATGTAATACCAAGTAATAGGGATTCAATATAGGGAGGCATCCAAATCTACTAACCAAAAGTTATTTTATGAGCATGTACAATGACACCTGAGGCAAAGAAAAATGTGTTTATACAAACAAGGGTCCAATCAATAGATGTCTTATCTACTTGAATAGAGAGAAGTGAGTCATATGCAAAGTGGTTCTTAACCATCTAGGAGAAGAATACAATGAATTTGACCAGAAATATTGGTGACCACCAATAGATAGCCCAGATCATTTAGGGTTAGTGCTTATAAATAAGGGGCCAAAAGACATCCTTCAAGAATATTTTAACATGTAATCAAGGTCTAAAACCCTATTTAACATAGTGACTCTCTCCATCTCTTTCCTCTCCCTAGGGTTTCTCAATTTTATCCTAAAAGTGAGTGGTGACTCAGTCTCTTCTTCTCCTTGTTAGTAGTGTGTGTGGTAGGGTATTCTTCCATTTCCATTATCACGTTGTGTGGTAGCATGATTCCATTCATTCACTAATTCTAATTAATATTAGTTGTAAAATATTATATTAATGATAATCATGAAGTTTATCACCTATCGAAGTAAATTTGACCTACTTAACCCTAAAAAAATTAAACATGTAAATTAATTAATTTATTTTTATGTTTAAAATAAAATTTTACAACATTCTTTGTGGAATGGTAAAAGAAAATTTACAACATTCTTTGAGGAATTTTGATATGCCAATATTTTTTCTTGACGTGGAAAACCTAAGTGTATCATTGGATCACCGGCATAAATCATAACTCTCAAACTTCCCAAAAATGGGAGTCCACTAAGGTAATTTCAATTATTGCATAACTTGTTAAGTAATTACTTCTTAATCATATTTAAGTAATTTTGTTACTTTTTAATCATAACTTTGCTACGTTGTTAAGTAACTTGTTAAGTAACTTTGCTAGATTTGGTAGAGTAGTGAAGATTCGGTGTGTCTTGAAAGAAGACAAATTGATTCCTTGATAAGAACGGGAGTTTTTTTTAATTTATTGTGTTCATATAAATAAAGTTGTCTTTTGGTAAGTTTAATAAAGTAAATTTTAAAATTTCCATTTTTTCCATATAATATATTAAAAGTTTTTATTTTGGTAAAAGTGTGTAATATGTTTTTTTCATGATTTTTGGTGAAAATGTTATTTATGATTAGAAAAAGTAATTGATAAAATAAAAATGTTTTTATGAAAATTTCATTTATAATTAAGAAAATTTATAATTAAGAAATGTAATTGAAAAAACAATAGAGAATAGACACTTTGTTTATTAGTTTTTTAAAGATGGTTTTCAATGTTTCTTATAAACATTTTATTTATCATCACATGATAATAAATAGAGAAATGACATAACATTTGAACCAGAGGGAAGAAATAATGAAAGATGACATGTTCTCATTTTTTCATTTGTTCTCCAACTTTTCAATATTCAATATTTTAATTGAACACTTTAAACAAATCACATTTCACTAAATTTTTTTATTTTTATTTTTAAATTGTTCTTCAAAAATTAGAATGAAAACTTTACCCATCAATAATCTAGTTTTTATTTCTCTAGTTATTCTCCAACTTTTCAATATTCAATATTTTAATTAAACACTTTAAACAAATCACATTTCACTAAAATTTCTTTTTTTTTTTAAATTGTTCTTCAAAAATTAGAATGAAAACTTTACCATCAATGATGGAGAAGATAATTAACTTGTCACTAGTTTTTATGTCACTAGTTTTTATTTCTCTAGTTATTCTC
>JZKD02S2232347.1:24314-37910 GCA_000966675.3 Picea glauca | reverse complement strand
TTTTATATTAGGGTTAATCACCACCTCCTTATAGTATTTTAATTTTCTTTTGTCTTGTAACTTTTTATCCCACCACAATTTCTCTTTCAATTTAGATGTAATAATATTTTTAATTTTATCTTTATTTTGTAAAATGATTTCTTACTTTATTCTCCAATAGTTTAGTTTAATCAAGATTAAGCATTCTTATACCATCCCTACTTTAGCAAAGAAATAGCAGTCAAATCTAAATTTTAGAATAGAAACAGCCATTAAAATTATCACTGTCCCTGAAATTCTCTAATTGGTTGTCCGTTGTTCCTAAAAAAATTGTGTTTGGTTACGATCTGGTGCTTCGGTCTCCATCAGACCCGTCTGATTGAACAAAATTGAACATTCTCATTCAAAAGCGTATTATGTTCTCCATGTTTTCCTCTTCTTCTAGACTCTAAACATATCTCCATTTTTTGGACGCTTCCTGTATTCTTCTTTCCCATCCTATTCCTTCTTCTTGTTGCGGAAATTTGGCCATGTTTCCAACTCGATCAACTTCTCCCTTTAAGAAATCTTTAACGGCTCTGAAGCAACGAAGCTCATTTTTTAGATCATCGCCCATACCTCCATCTCATCATTTGTATAGCATAGATGTTAGCAATCTCAAGTACATCAACCAGAGTAGCTTTCTATAAACATATAGTTCAAATAGGTGCTTTATCTCTCTATCACTCCTCTTCCCTCACCTCTTCAATCCCATAGTCATAGTCTTCATGTCTGTTGTCATCTTTTGTCACCTCAATTGTAACATATTCTTTACCAACTGTTGTGATTTTACCTTTGATCTTTTATTGCAATATTGTCAACTTCACCTTCACTCTTCTTCCCTCACCCTTTAACCTTACAATCTTTCATCTCCGTTGCCATCCTATTGTCACTACAATTGTAACATCTTCTTTACCATCTTTGTGATTTCACCTTATGTCTTTTTGTTATAATATTGTCAACTTCATCGGAATCATCTTCCCTTAATTATTTTATATACACAAAAGTTATTCCATTATGTTTATTAGAATTTCTTCCATCCATATTGGCTTACAATGGTTTTATGTTATACATATTCTATTTCATGCTTGGTTTTATGTTATCTATTTCATGCTTGGTTTGAGTGATTATCCATGTTGAATTCATAATGAAATGAAAAACACAATATTGTGCTCAGAATATTTTTTGTTTGGTGTTCCATTTTTTCTTTTTTTAAGTTTGTTCAAAAGAAGATTACCAAATAGAGTCAAGTCCAAATATTTCTACATAATTTCTTTAAAAAACATATGAAAAAGACCTGGAAAATGCATAAAAAAACATATTATTTAGTCTCAAACTTGGTGATTCATAAAAACCCATATTATTTAGTCACAAACTTGGTGATTCATAAAAACCCATATTATTTAGTCTCAAACTTGGTGGTGTTGCCACTGCCTCCCCTTACTATCATCAACAAACATATTTTTAGGGAAATCATCAATCCTTCTGGGCACCTACATCATTGGTGCTATCTCAATGACTAATATTTCATCTAATCTTGCATTAAACATAGTAATTTCAATGCAGAAGGATTACAAAATTCTAATAGGCACGTTTGCACATAGTGCATCATCTTCAATCTTATTTTCAATGTTTTTGTCAAGCTACTCACAATGTTCACTTTTTCCTTTATGATGATGCAAATCAAATCTTCTTACTCCTTGTTTCCACTCCTCGCTATCTATTTCAACATCCAACTTCTTGAATTTTTGCAATGTTGTTATCAAACATTTCTCAATGTCACTTTGGGATTTAAAATGAGATATTTTGTCCTTCGTTGGTTTCATCTATCTTTGTAATTACATTGGTCATCTCAATTAAAAAATGCATCCCTACCTTCAATTTCTTTCATATGCTTTCACTCTGGCATTCTTTGCAATTTTTCTTTGGCTTACATTTGTTACTCTAAGTGCCTTACTTTCTCTTCTAACTCATTTAGTCTTTACATCAATCTAATTTTTAGGATATGTGCAACAATACACTTATATTCAATGATATTCTTCTCTTAGTCATTTTGTAGCAATAACATATGCGAAAAAGAGAAATAGTCCAAGTTCTCGTATCACACTCAATCACTCAAGTCATGGATAAACCTTCACTTTGAATTATCTCAAACAATCACATTTATATGCATCCATCCTCCCACAATATCAATTCCCACACCCTCTCTTTGAGGGTGTACACCCCTCTCAATCACAACGCAATGATCCATACAACATCTCACAAAAAAACAAACTCTCGCATACTACACTCAAACAACCTCACATGACCTTGTGGGGGCTCACATGGAGCATCTCTCTTGGCCTCACAATTGAAACTCAATAATTTTCAAAAAAGGATCTCTCCATTCTTCTTTCCTATTAGACAAATTCAACTCAACTACACCTCTAGGAAGGTGTAAAAATTTGGTATATTTAGTGTTTCTTTGTCTAGTTTTAGTAGTATAGTTCATACAAATTCTCATCATCCATATAAAAGTTGGAGGAAAAAGATCTTAAAAAAATAGAAAGATTGTAACAATAAGAGAGGATAAATATACACAAATTCATAATGCAACTCTACACAATTTATTATGAACCCCGTATATATATAAGAGAGGATAAATATACACAAATTCATAATGCAACTCTACACATTTTATTATGAACCCCATATATGTGTGTGTGTGTGTGTGTGTGTGTGTGGATGGGATAGTTGAAAATTTTAGTTTCCCATGAAATATGAACAACACATTTTATTTTCAAATAAACAAAATAAATTTTCTAGCTATTCGGATGTTTAGTGGTAATATATATAACACCTTACAAACTACAAATAACATCGAACCAATGAGATCTCCCTCAAAACGAAGTATCAAACTACTAGTGCATCTAATCATCAATGGCACTACCATAATATTTAACTACATGCACCTCCTCCACTAGTGAGAACCCATACATGTGCTCTACAATACGCTCACCATCTCTTCCAGTAGTGGAAGCACTACTACAATACAAGGTTGTAGCATTGCTAGTTTGTGTTGTTATAGCCCTCAAATGCCTAGTAAAGTTTTTTTTGCCAACATGCAATGGATTTTTGCAATTGTATTTTGTATCTAGGTTGCTTCGTATTAGTGTCATTTTTGCACCATATATACAATCCTCAAACTAAAAAAAAAATCCTTTTACAGTATTATTGTGTTGTATGTTTGTCGAATGATCGTGTTGAATCGAAGTAACATATTATTCATAAATATATAGTGTGTGATATTGTATTCAATAAATAAAAAATGCATGTTATGAATTTGTCATATTTGCACACATGTCTAACGCCATTCTTCTGAGGAATTCCAACTAATCATGTTGACAAAAGGGTAGTCCACAAAACCTAATGTAAGGAATCATAAGGTCTTTGTGAAGGGAATGATAGAACCTCATGTGAAGAATCATAAGGTCGCCATGAAACGAACAATATAGGAAAGGAGGTTGCAAACATATATACTTATTTTAGGAAAGCATGCATCCTCCCTAAAACCCATCTCTTCCCTTCAAAATTCAATATAATACACTACATTGAAGAGGAAAAACANGAGATGTGTCAAATGAGAAACTGGCGCCCTGTATTTATAGTAATCCTGCCAGTTTACTGGGGCCGACTTCTCCTTCTGGGTAGGTGTCTGTTCAGTATATTATTATTAATTCTGGATGACTTCTTCTCTTGGAGGCTAATAGCCTAATATAGATTATATTCTTGAGTCAACAAGGCTTCTAGGGTTATTAGCCAATTCATTAGGGTTTCTCTTGCTTCCCGGAGTCTTCTATTCTCGTCAGGTTCACATGTAGAGGTAAATACCTCCCGCAGCTACCATAATATTAACAAAATTTTCTTACCTTCACCCATCTTCTCTTCATTGTCACCTTTGGTTTCATCATCCCCTCCTCCCTTTTTGTTTTCTTCGTGATCCTTCGTATCCCCCCTTCTTTCTTTCCCCCATCCCTCTTCTCCCTTGCCTAATTGTCACTCATCCTTCTTATGTGAGATGATATTGATATAATTCCTAGTCTTTTTATGGAGATATAATGGCTCGTAGTTATCCCCTGAGGTGTTGAACAGTCGGTGATGGAGTGTATTGTTAAGGCACTTTGTTATGTGAAGTCACCAGTTCAAAACCCTAGACTACCCTTGTGTGTCATGTGAGGAGTTGCATTGGCATGCTTGGGGTTATAGTGGTAGCAGTCAGATAACACGACCATGTGTCATGCGAGTACATGCCCGACTAGTTGTTGATTTCCCTAGTCAAAAAATTAATAATAATAATAATGGCTTGTAGTTTTTATTATAATTAATGAATGGATGGATCTAATCTAAGGATTAGAGAAAGGTATACATTTTTTTTAGTTGACTAGGAGGGGAGCTATGGGATCTAGAAGCCAACCCAAGAAAAGTTTTATTTCGCTTACAATTTATATATTGTAGAGTAGAAATCATGTTGGGGATGGTTATGGAAGCTTTGTCTCAGATGTGGGTTGTTCTTCTTAGTTGGTTCACTCTCATTATGTTATTCGTGATATTGAATGTGATGATTAGAACCATTGTTGTTACTTCTAGAATGCACCAAAACAACAACACCAATGGGGGCCTCAAAATAAACCCATGTCATTTATATGGAACAATCATCTTTAGTTTATTTAGAGATAAGTTCGAGGAGGTAGTTGATTCTAAAAACTAGGAAGGAAAAGAGAAAATGACGACCATCCGCGTATATATAATCCTTTAAGTTTCTCAATGAGTTGAAGCATATATTATACTTAGACGTAGAATATTTGAATGATACCAATCTATAATAAGCATTGTGTTTATATGGGGTGGCAAGTGCATAGGGGGATATTATAATCCCTAGAGGAACAATAGTATTGACATATGATTGAGGTCTTGGTATAACACCAAATAATGTAGTGGAAGCTTATGTATTAATGCAAGGGATAAAGTTAGCAATTAAAGCTAACATTTGATCTTTGATCATTGTGGGGGAATTCAAGGCTCATCGTCGAAAAAATGGTCTCCAAAATGGGTGTTGTTGATTATGCTCTTGATGCAATACTTGACTGGGCTAAAAGAGATATACTAAACTACATCAGAATTAGCTTCTTCCATGTCCTTCGGGAGAACAATCAAATTGTAGACAATTTCACTAACAAAGACACCCTCTTAAAAGAGGGGGTTATTAGAATCAATGGAAACCAACTTAGCCAACCCATTTCATAGTATTAATGAAGCATAAACCATTTATCAAAGCATTAAGGTGTCACATGGTCGAGTGTGTGACCCTCATACCGTATGGACAGAGTAGTTATGAGATGAGACAGGGGGTTCGTTCCCACATATCTTCAGTCATGATGTTGCACGTTTATATGTTTGGGATTGGAGTAATTCTCAGTCATAATGGGATTATTTGGATGACTCTATGGAGAAGGTAGTATTGGTTCACTAGATCTCAAGTATGCACATTGGTGTTTATAATATGGCTATGGATTTTCAGTGAACCTCCTCCTTAAGTTTTCAATTTTGGTGATTTCTCTATTGTTGATTCTCGTTTTTCTCTAGGAAAATTTTCCAATGCATCCTCACTTCAATTCACAAGCATTCATGTTCTATCCTTTTGTTTTGGGTCTTGGGATAGCACAAGTTTGTTCCTGGTGGTTTGGCTCTGGTTATTGGTTTTTTCCTTATTTTTGTTAAGTGGTTTTCTTACCAATTCTCGGGATAGTGGCCAATTTTTTGGATCTTCAATGAAGGCCTTTCGATCGCTCTATTGTGAATCTTCAGTAGTGTGTCTCCTCCTTTTGGTATTTTTTTTGTGTTGGGTCTAGGCACAAATTGTTATATGGAGATTAGAAAGACGAATTGGAATTCTCTTTGTTACCACACAATGGGTTGTTGATTTTATGGTAGCTGCGGGAGGTATCAACCTCCATGTGTAACCTCTGACTAGATTAGAATATTCTGGAAGCAAGAGAAACCCTAGAAGATAAGTTGGCTCAATAAAATAATTAATATTAAGGTATTATCCTATAAAAGGAGAAGTCGGCCTAGACAGGTGACAAACAACACTATAAATAGAAGGCGCTTGAGCTCATTTGGTCATTCACTCACTCACAAGCTCACATGAGACAAAGTGGTGCACAAGTCTGGAGGAGTGCAGTTGCAATGACTGCGGTTGGGTATTGGTAATGGTTTCTAGTTTTGGGACTTTCTACTTGGCGCGCTACCTTTGGAGAAAGGTTCGTTATCCCTTGGTTATCTGTTGGGTCTGGTACTGCTTCCGGAATTATTCTATCTGTCAAGGTTACAGTGCTCGGGGGTGGCTGTGTGCCTATGGTTGGGTGACAATATTTTGATATTGTTTATGGTTAAACGAGCACATCTTAACAAGTTATGGGCCCACACTACCTTCGGGACGATCTAACCACTGGAAGGTATCTTGGAAGTTCTTTGTTAAGCTCGTTGTGGCACCAGTTGCAGCGACAACTAGGGTTTTTAATTGTGCAGTTGTAGCAAACCCTAACCTAACCTTTCCTTTTGGGCACTTCGAGTGAGACGTTTGGCATAATTCTTGGACATTCTAATTCACCTTAGCCTAGTGCACCTCTTGGTACTCTCAGCAAGCAAAAACTTCAAGGTTGATTTTTTGGGTCAAAGTCAATGTTTGAATGGTCAAAGTCAACATTTTACTAGTCAAAGTCAAAGTTTGAATGGTCAAAGTCAGAGTCGAAGGATTCATGACTTATTCTATGAAGACAAAAAACAAGATAGAAGGAGCTTCAAACTTTAGAGCATGGAAGACAAGGATTGACTTCATCCTTGCCAAGAACAAGGTTCTAGATATCGTAAAAGGCAAGATCATGGAACCACGATTTGAAGCAGGAAAAGAAAATGAACCTAAAAACATTGCAGCAATGGAGAAGTTTAAGGACAATGGCATCAATTCCATGAGTATCATTTTGGACTCCGTAAAGGATCACTTGATACCCTACATATCAAATCTTGACTCATCCAAGAATATGTATGATGCCCTAACTAACCTCATTGCAGTGAGAAATATTGGACAAGTGATGAGTCTGAAGAATGAGCTTCGTGACACAAAGATGACTAAGGATGATATCGTGGCCTCATACTTTGTAAGGATTTCTCAGTTGAGAGATCAACTACAAGCCATTGAAGAAGTTATTCCAGAAAAGGAAATTATGAATATTGCACTTAATGGTATCTCTAGATCATGGGATGCATTTCCTCCAAGCATGAACACAAGGAAGGAATTTCCAATGCTTGAAGAACTTTGGACTTTCTTCTCACAAGAAGAGACAAGGATAAACTCAAAAGGAATATCTCAAAAGGAAGAGGATGTTCAAGCCTATGCAACAAAGTTCAAGAGACATGGAGGTAAGAAAAGATTTGGTTTAGAAAATAAATTCAATCATAAGATAAATATGTCAAAGGTACAATGTCACACACCCACTACAGCAACTTAGATTTTTTGTCTTTTTCTTCGAGGAACAGAATCCTCGAGACTTCTATGGGGCCTAGCGCAAACCCTCTCTTTCCTTATCCTCTTCCAAACGACCACAAGATGGCCTTAGCGCAAGCGCCTTTCGCAACTCGCGAGTCGGGAATCAAGACTCTCGACTCCCCTTTCTCCAAACACCGATACCCGAGATGCTATACGGGTATGGCTCCCTCCTCACTGGCCCCTGCTACATGTAACCATAAGCTAGGCCAAACACTAGCACCACTCGCAACCTCGCCAGTTGAGGTGTTGAGCTCTCGTGCTCCTCCTTCGCGAATCCCCGAGACCCGAGAGGTCAATGTTGCATGGACTCTTCCAAAACGACACGCACATGCCACTTGTCAACCCCACTATACTCTACTCACGAGTTGTGTTGCCACCGCTCACCGCACGAGACCTCGGCTCTCGACGTTTCGCAGCCTTAACAATCAAGGTGCAGCTTCTTCATCCTGCGAAACCCCAAGCCACGATAAGTCAACAGTGGGTTGACTCTTTCCCAGTGTCACACGTGTCCACCACCGGTTACCCGCTTCCTAGGCTAAATACTAGCGCTACTCACATGTGTTGAGCCCTCATGATCCTCCTTCACGAGTTCCCGAGATACGATAAGTCAACAATGGGTTAACTCCTTCCCAGGTAACATGTGTCCATCACCTGTCGCCCGTTCCCACCTTTCTCTGGGCGCTTGTTGTTACGCCACCTATCAACCACGCGGTCCCCACTTATGGATGTGTCACGTGTTTGCACGAGCCCTCGGCACTCGACACTTCGTGACTTCTACAATCGAAAAGAAACTCTCTCAAGTTCCAAACCCCCGATAGGCGATAACCACGAAGGTTTTGATCCAACGGTTCTCCCGTGCCTTGGATCCAACGGTCACGATCACGTCGCGATCTCGTGAATCGTGAGTTCATGCAGCCCTACCCTTGACCACTCCAAGTCGCGAGTCATCGAAATGCTACTCTCCTACCTATACAAAGGCTAAGATCGACGGTCAATAGGGCTCCCTCAAATCCTTGGATCTACGGTCCGGGATCCCGTCGCTCCATGCGAAGGTTGAAAGGGTCGAGGTGTTAACGCTTGCGCTCCTTCTCTAGATCCATCGGTTTTGACAGGTCTGGGGTATTCCTGAAAGGATTCCGACCATTCGTCTACCAAATTATAGGGTATTCTCTCTTTCTATAATTGGGCTCGCTATCCCTTCTGAGCTTGAATCACGAAATTCAACTTCTCGGGGCTTCAAACTCCCACGACTCTGAGACCTTAGAGAGCTATCCTTCCTTGCATAAGGTTTCCAGACCCAGATCGCATGAACCTTCAGATGGTTCTTGGGCAATCGTCTTGAATCTTAGTCGAGTCTCTGGGTAAAGGTTTGGCACAGTTCCAAGGTTTATGGAGTAATCCTCGGGGAAGAGTACTCTTGATGAGCCTTCCCGAGACATTATGAGAGTTAAGAAAACAAGAAGATTCTCAGTGGAGCGAATTCATGCCCCAACCTTAATCCTTGGTACAGAAACCGACTATGGCATGTAAGCATACACAGGCATCCATTATTTCCAGTCTAACACACCATGCAATCATTCTACACAGAAATTCTTATGAGCATATAAACATAAGCATGTATTCATGATATTCAGTTCGAAATACAAGGTATAAAACACTTATCAGATCTACTAGGCATGATGCAACTGTTGAGAGGGGTGCTCATTTCCACCCAACCATAGGCTCAGTGACTCCAAATGGATTTACCACTAGCCACCCCCGAGCTAGACCACGATGCTTTGAGGTTCAGTCTCCTACTTCTAGCTCAACAGAAATCAAGGACGAAGGTTACTCTCCTTCTCCTGATGCAAGAAAATAATCCAAGACGAAGGTTACTCTCCTTCTCCTGGTATTCAGAACTCCCTGCGTTTCCAGGGTTTCTCCAGTCTCTTTCGCAATCCCCGTCGCGCGGACTACTCTCTCTCTTACCACATTTCCTCTCTTGCCAATTTATGTCTGCAAGGTTGCATGTGGCGCGAATTCCGTCGTCCGTGGTCAGGTCTGAGGGCTATTACGGATGGGTGGTTCACCCCCATCCCCTCATTAACTCTTGAGGAGCCTCCCCACCTACCAATATGACGGGAAATCCATTCCAAGATCAGAGAGCTGCTTTGGTTTGTGAGCAAGTATAAACCAGTACAGTATTGGCTCGGTGGAAGTTAACGCAACCATTCCAGGTCCCTTCCACCACCTCTCATTAGCCATCGTGGTCTCTTTTAGCACATCCCTCTTCCAGCAGTCATGCAACACATATTCATAACATAATTTACATTCATCGACCTTTTATACAAAGGTCCGTCAAGTGAAACATTCACATCTTTGAGTTTGCCATAGTTCTTGGCCAATATAGTTATTTTTACAGACTAGGGGAAACAGGGTGTTACAGACAATGTTATGGATTCCATTATTATAGCCACTACAAAAGGGATTTACCTAAACTAGCAAAGAAGAGAAAGGAAAGACACCATGCGTCTAATGCCAATGATGAAGAACCTTCAAAGAAAGTGGAGCATGAAGAAACAGATTTCTTCTACTACTCAGCTCTTACAGGATCCTTTGAAGATGACATGTGGTTGATCGATAGTGCAGCTTCAAGACATATGATTGGTGATCATGAAAATATCTCTAGCATAAAGGAAAAGGAAACCTCTCATAAAGTGGAACTTGGAGACAATAACTCCTATGCAGTCAAAGGATTGGGAAAAGCTTCTATCAAAATGGAATCAGGTAACAATGTTTTATATGTTCCTGGTTTGAAAAATAATTTAGTATCTATTTCTTGCTTGGAAGACAAAGGAGATAGAATGGCCTTTGTTGATGGAAAATCTCTTGTATGGTCTAAAGATTCAAAAATAGAAGATGTTGGAGTTATTGGGATTCGTGAAGAAAGACTGTATAAACTCCTAGGTCAGAATACTCAAGCCCTTGTACATGATGAACTCAATCCTAGTGAGTTATCGCATAGAAGATATGTTCAGCTCCATTATCAAGCATTTCCATCTCTAAAACAGATGGTTGTAGGAATACCAAAACTACAATCAGTACACGAAGGTATTTGCAGAGGATGTGCACTTGGGAAGAATATTAAAAAGTCATTCCCAAGTAGTGAGAATAGATCCAAAGAGATCTTGGATATGATACACTCAGATGTATGTGGTCCTTTGCCAGTGAAGTCTCTAGGAGGCTCTCTTTACTATGTGACATTCATAGATGACTTCTCAAGAAAGACTTGGATGTACCTGATAAAGACGAAAGATGAAGTATTTGGAAAGTTACAAGAATTCAAAGCTGAAGTGGAAAACTTGACAAATAAGAAGATCAAGACACTAAGATCTGATAATGGAGGAGAATATACCTCTAATGAGTTCATTGTCTTTTGTAAGGCAATCGATATTAGGAGGGAGCTAATTGTCCCACATAATCCTCAACAGAATGGTGTAGCAGAAAGAAAGAATTGTTCCATTGAAGGATATGTTAAGGCAATGATGAATGACCAAAATATATCCACGTTTCTATGGGGAGAAGCAGTTATGACAGTTGTATATATTCAGAATAGAAGTCATCATCATATATTGAATAACGTGACTCCAGAAGAAGCCTTCTCATGAAAGAAGCCAAGTGTGGAACACTTAAGGATCTTTTGGTGTCCTGTCTATATCCATGTTCCCAAGGACAAAAGGAAGAAGTTGGAACCGTCTAGAAAGAAGGGCATATTTGTTGGATATAGTGATACATCAAAAGCTTACAGAATCTATGTCCCATGTCAATAGAAGATTGAAATCAACAGGGACTTAACTTTTGATGAAAAGATTTCCTTCAAGAAATCTATAGAAGATCCCATAGACTCCAATGATGAAGAAGAATATGAAGACCCCGAGGAAGAAAGTACATGTTCACCAAAACATCCCAGTGAAGAACCAAACCAACCACTTAAACCGGTAGAACCAGTGGTTGTACCCAAGAACCGAAAACAACCAGCATGGCTAGAATCCACCTTACAAGAAGTAGAAAGACATAAAGCTCCCAGTGGCACCTTCAGGGAAAGAAAGAGGCCCAAAATATTCTCTAGTTATGTGACACTCATGACAATTCTTGTCAATGCAGAACCTTCCACCTTTGAGGAAGCAATCAAGACGAAAGAACGGAAGGAAGCTATGATCGAAGAATATCAATCCATCATGAAAAATGTTGTATGGGAAATTGTGCTTAGACCTAAAGGAAAGTCGGTAGTAACTTCAAAATGGGTTTACAAGATAAAGCATGCAGTAGATGGGACTATCGATAAATACAAGGCGAGATTTGTGTCTAGAGGGTTCTCCCAATAGGAAGGAGAAGACTATGATGAGACGTTTGCTCCAATTTCCATATATACCTCTATCAAAGCCATCATATCTCTTGCAGCATCAATGGGTTGGAATTTACATCAGATGGATGTAAAGACCGTTTTTCTCGATGGAGTCATTGAGGAAGAAGTATACATAGAGAAACCTCAAGGTTTTGAGGTACACCCGAGAGATACCCATGTATGCATATTAAAGAAGGCTTTGTATGGACTCAAGCAAGCTCCAAGATCTTAGTATACATGAATTGATAGTTACTTGACGAGACTTGGATTTTCCAATAGCTATGCTAATCCAAACCTTTATTACAAGGTTGTGAATGATGCACATGTGATCCTACTACTATATGTTGATGATTTGTTTCTGACAAGTGCAGAGCCTCTCATTATTCAGTGTAAGAAGGAGTTGGCCTCTGAATTCGATATGAAGGATCTTGGTCTAATGCATTACTATTTGGGACTAGAAGTATGGCAGAAGCGTGGTGAAGTCTTCCTAGGGCAAGGGAAGTATGTTGTAAATATCATTCAGAAGTTTGGGATGATGGATTGCAAATCCATGGCAACTCTCATGGTGACATATATGAGGAAGTTGAGAGACTCTAATTCTGATCCAGTAGACTCGTCCCTGTACTTGAAATTGATTAGCTTATTGATGTATTTGGTGAATACCTGACCGAACATTTGCTTTGTTGTGAACACGTTGAGCCAATTCCAGGTGGAACCTAGACATGAGCATTGGATAGTTGCAAAGCATATTTTGAGATATCTTTGTGGGATGTTAAACTATGGTTTGAGATATGCCTCAAACAGTGATGTACGGCTCCATAGATTTACTGATTTAGATTGGGCGGGGAGTGCAAATGACAGAAAGAGTACTTCTAGTATATGTTTCAGTTTGGGATCTACTATGATACCATGGGCTAGCAGGAAACAAAAGTATGTTGTACTCAACACTGCAGAAGCATAGTATATTGCAGCTTGTGATGCTTGTATGGAAGTAGTATGGCTCCATAAGTTGGTTTCTGGACTATTTGATCAGGTGTTGGATTCAACTGTGATATATTGTGATAATCAAAGCTATGTGAAGCTTTCAAAGAACCCTGTGTTCCATGATAGGTCGAATCACATTGAGATCAAGTACTACTTTATCTGTGATAAAGTCCAGAAGGGAGAAGTGATTCTCCAGTACATCTCCATTGATGAGCAGATAGTTGATATTTTGACGAAGCCTCTGTCCAAGATAAAGTTTGCATACTTGAGGGATAAGATGGGACTCGTGGAGATTACTCCCTTGGTTGAAAGGGACGAGATGACTTCCTTGATTGGGAGGGAGTGTTGATGGACAGACATTCTCCATGTGGAGAATGGTCCAGGTTAACAGATTGTTGGTGTGTATCATGCTAGTATAGCTTAGATATGATGCAGAGCATCATTCTAGTACAGCTTGGATATGATACAGATGTCCTGAGACGCATCGTGCTAGTACAACATAGATATGATGCATTGGCATCATGCTAATACAGCTTGGAGATGATGATTATCCCTGAGTTGCATCATGCTATATATGAGCATGCTAGTACAACTTAGATATGATGCAGAGCATGATGCTAGTACA
>JZKD02S2232336.1:0-11761 GCA_000966675.3 Picea glauca | reverse complement strand
TGATTACTCAAAAGGGTATGGAAGCGAAACTCATGATATTATGACTCTGCAAGAAGATAAATATGAATATAATGCAAAGTCTAACTTTAACTTTTCAATGAATGATATGTTGATAAAAACAGTGCAATTTTCAATTTCAACTCTGCAATTTAGAAGTAAAATACAATCTTTCGCTAAATGTACTAAGCTAATGATAAAGGTTCAAAGACAAAAATGCTAACCAATGAAAAATGCCTATTTTTTTGTATTTTCAATATATAAAGAGAAAAATCATGGACTAAGAAGCAGCCTGATATAAAAATTCTACTATGTATAAACGAAATAATCCAAGCAGAATACCAAGCAGCCAAGAAAATAGCTCAGGGTTCAAGGACAAATAAAAAATGAAAAAACAATGAGAAAGACTACGCCCATAAATTCAACTCCCAGCAGGCTTCCTGTCAACCCAAAGAAGCTCAGCAGGCACTACAGAGATCTAAGAAGGCTCAGCAACCGTCAAATCCCACCCAACAGTCACTAAACCAAGCAAACAAGCATGGAAAAGTGGTATACGCGACTGTTTAGGAGAACAATGCATATATATGAAGCTTGCAGAGAGGCAGAATGCATGTGTAAGTGACTATCAAGGAAAAAGGAGCATAGGGGATTTAAAACAAGGCCAGGCAAGGGAAAAAAGGCTGAAAACTCAGACTCAAAGTGAATAGAATCTGTCAAGCAGTGATACAATAAGAAACACAAAGGAAAAAGAGCAATGCAAGAAGAAAAAATAATTCAACCCTTAGAAGGAAGATCTCTTCCCAGTGGAGTCACCATTTCTGTTATGAGGAAAAAACTCTTTATGGCCAAGGTTAAAGAACAACAAACAGGTATGACTGCAGAAATCAACTCAATTACATTGTATGTTATATAAACTAATGTGTGAGATAAGAAAGAGGCCTACCTCGATCCAACATTCGATGATGTTCCACCATTGATCACTTCGACCCAAATCTTTATACCTGCAATAATTTCTTAACAAACAAGCATAGCAAGTACATGGTGATAATATAAATGGATTAACACATTAGATAAAATAATACATTAATAAACATTACAAAGATGCCCATGGATAATAATCATATATTTTCACGATACCAATAGGACAGGAAAGGAGTATTTCTATCAATAATTGATCAGTAGAAGTGACAACAATACAGACTTCTGTGTCGGCACGGTTCGAAACCAAGAAACCAAGTTCCTTCCAACTGGGCCTCCACCACTTCAATCCTCCACCAAAGGCAAGCTCATAGGAGAGAGACAATGAGGTTCTCTCAACTATAGGGAAAGATCTTGGGGGATGAACACTATGTTCAGACTTGAGGGACAAAGAGATGCAGACTCAATATGAAGTAATTTCTCCAGAGTAACTTTGCTCTCAAATTTGAATGCTTTCTCCTCTTTTTCCATAGCTCGGAATTACGCTCTTATAGACTTCAAAATGAAACTAAAGGGTTGAGTTGGAATTTTTCCGGTGTATGGAAGGCCAAAGATCATAGATCTCATGTTGTGACATGAAAACCTAACTCCATTTTTGTATTTTTTGGCACAAATATCGATGTGCATGGGAAGTAGTGGAGCAGCCTACGTATACGCTTGTTGTATAGCTGATAGGGCGTGTATATGTGGAAAAATGTGTATTTTTAGCTCTGGATTCATCAAAAAGGGATGATAAGCTTGCATAGGGAAACGGAAAAAGGCCCTCCATGTAAGATATCAATGGTGAGGCAAATCTTGTTATAACAAAAATGTGTTATTGGTTCCAAGAGTGTGTTCTCACCCTCAGTGATTAAGGAGAAGGGATATGCAACTTTGCTTCAAAATGGACATGTGTTATTCATGCCCATAGGATCTAGATCAGACACAGTAGTGGTTCTCATAGTTAGAGTGGACAACATGTATAGGCAGAAGGGACAACCTATGCAATCCATGACCTGCAGTAGCAGAGTGACAATAGACAGGGTCCAGGTAGCTTTGGAGGTTGTGCAGACTCAAAGGGAGCCCGACCTCAAAGGGATTCAATGGATTTAGATGGATTCTGACTTCATAGGGAGTCAACAGGCTCAGAGGGAGAGTCAATCGTTCAGAGGGAGTCTACTTTTAGTCTCAAATGGAAGAGAGGCATCTTCTAAGACTGTCTGGACAATGTCATGGGTTGATATGACTAGGCAAGATGCTCAGAAGAAGGAGGCTTCTAGGAGCAAGGTATCTTCCAAGATGGGATCATGCTATACAACATGATTTTCTTCAGTGACAGAGGGAGAAACCAATCAAGTGGATTGGAGATCATCTCTGGTAGCATATCTAGTGTGGGAGACAAAGCTACTTTTGATATGGGAGACATATTTACTTCCAGGAGATATTGGAGTGGGCGAGAGAATCTCCCTTTCTAAGAGGGGGTGTTGATGTTTTTTAGATTTTTTCAGGTATTCTCACATGACCCTAGGTGTTGGGCATGTGGGAATCATTGTTGGCACCTCATTTCACTTTCATTGGGCTAAAAACCCCCTTGGAATGAAGTTGGGGCTTCATGGGTTCGGTGATGGGATTTGTGGGCTTGTGTTGGGGCTTCACACACACATAGAAGGTCTAATTTGATGTTGACTCATGGAAAGGATTCTAAGTTGACCCATAAGACTTGTATAAAAGGAGTTGAGGTCATTGTGACATTTCATTATGATATGGATGCTTGGTAATTTCAGTCCAATTGTGGTGACCTCAGTTACAACAATGGAGAGAGGTCGTTAGGCCTCATGTTTATTATTATTGTTCTTGTTCTGGGTAGGTTTCCTTGTGTTAGCATAGTCGATTTAGGTAGTAGGATATAGGAGGTATCAAGAGGGGTAACAGGTATACATACAGTGTTGTAGGAAGGTTATCGCAGGCTAAAGAGAGGCAACCACAGCTTGAGGTACATGTAGGTGGTAGTCGTAGGCTGGTACAGGGCTACAACCTGCCTGTTGAAGATGTTCTATGGATACCATAGGCCTAGAAAGGCAATGAGGGGAGGTTGTAAAGGTACCAGGAGGTGGGATCAAGCTATGGAAGGGTTTGACCTTGCTAGAGGGGGATAGACAACAGGTACAGGAGGTGGTACAACCAAGGAAAATGCTGCAAGAACATCTATAGGAAGGCATGGTTGAGGAAACAGTTGAGAGACAATGGTGAGGCATGTTTGGAAGGTGTTACAACCAAGGAATGAGGTTGTAACAACCTGTATAACAACAAGGAAAAGGATTTTTTGCAGGCAACAATTTTGGACAACCTTGGGGGATGATTTAGCTAAGTCTTGGGACACTTCTGGGCAAGTGTTAAGAAATATTTTGAGGGTTGTTATGAAGGAATTGGAACACATATTGTGGGCTATAATAGGTGTGTTACAACAATGGCCTTTTGGACAGTTAATTGGGCACAAAAACGAAGTAGGGTTTATATGGTGAACTTGTAAGTATTTGGGATGTTTTCTATGTAAAGAATTTGGGCCATTTTCCCTGGTATGGGAACCTTGTTGTTATGATTTTTAGAACATGTGACTTTTCCGTTGAATTATTGTGTACCTGTGTATGATCTAATTTCTACTTCTTTTTTTCCATTGTGCTAAATGGTTATGCATATCAGTTTGTTTATGTTTACAATTCAAATTGTGTTAGTATGTGTATTCTTTTGAGAACATAGAGAAGACTTGAGGTGCATGTGCACCAAGTATGGGTGCACTACAAATTCTAACATGGTATCAAAGTTGTGGTTTGGAGAAAGGCAGTTGGATTGAAGATATTTACATTGGTGACATATTTGAGAAAGAGCTATAACAATATTGAGGAGATAGTTCTAAGAGGGAGCAGCAGTAACTATTGTAGGTAGCAACATGTTAGATGGTCTTTGGGTTGGGACATGGAGTAGATTGTTAAGACGAGGAGTTGTGGACTATTGCAACTCAGTGGTGTGACAGGTTGGGAGTTTTTTTGAATTGGCGAAGAGCTTGGTTCATAGCAATATGTTGTGTGGTAGGTTTCTAACTCCAAGGATGGACTTCCAGTGGCTTTTCATAGTGATTTGTGATGGGTGCAACTCGAGTGCTTTGGAACAGACGAGATAACTTCGTGTGGATGGTAGGTTGACGAGATAAAGTCTTCATCATGCAAGAGAGGTGTACATTGTCTAGGTGCAACAATGTATGAGGTATTTGACGCAAGACGATGAGGATGCTTGGGGAGATGAGTTGTGGAGGTTTAGAGTGAACTAGTCTATGTCCATCCGCAACTTGGGACTGTTTACAAATAGGACATAGGACACGTTGGGTTGCAGTGTGTGCATAGACAAAGAGAGCCTTGTGACTTGGATGGTTGACTTAGGAAGAAGTTCATTCGATGATCATGACTTAGGTAAGCAATATGATTTCCTTGGAGGTTTTCATGGTTCTTATACAGTGGGAGCCTTTGGGACATGTTTTATCGAACTAATCGATAGGTGCGAACACTGACTGATCTCCCTAGATCCACCTAGATCTAGAACAAAACACGCCAGAACATGACGCTTTCCTTAAGTTTTAGATATTGAATTTACTAACTAAAGAGGTATGGGTGACATATTGTTTAAATGTTGCTTCCTCTCGCCATCGCCATCCTAGTTCCGTTCCAATGCTCATACAATGATGAACCTGCAAAAGAATGCAACCAACCAAAGTGATAGAAATAGCATAAACTCAATATAAACCTATGTATGTGATCAAGGAATCATACAATANATCTAGTGTGGGAGACAAAGCTACTTTTGATATGGGAGACATATTTACTTCCAGGAGATATTGGAGTGGGCGAGAGAATCTCCCTTTCTAAGAGGGGGTGTTGATGTTTTTTAGATTTTTTCAGGTATTCTCACATGACCCTAGGTGTTGGGCATGTGGGAATCATTGTTGGCACCTCATTTCACTTTCATTGGGCTAAAAACCCCCTTGGAATGAAGTTGGGGCTTCATGGGTTCGGTGATGGGATTTGTGGGCTTGTGTTGGGGCTTCACACACACATAGAAGGTCTAATTTGATGTTGACTCATGGAAAGGATTCTAAGTTGACCCATAAGACTTGTATAAAAGGAGTTGAGGTCATTGTGACATTTCATTATGATATGGATGCTTGGTAATTTCAGTCCAATTGTGGTGACCTCAGTTACAACAATGGAGAGAGGTCGTTAGGCCTCATGTTTATTATTATTGTTCTTGTTCTGGGTAGGTTTCCTTGTGTTAGCATAGTCGATTTAGGTAGTAGGATATAGGAGGTATCAAGAGGGGTAACAGGTATACATACAGTGTTGTAGGAAGGTTATCGCAGGCTAAAGAGAGGCAACCACAGCTTGAGGTACATGTAGGTGGTAGTCGTAGGCTGGTACAGGGCTACAACCTGCCTGTTGAAGATGTTCTATGGATACCATAGGCCTAGAAAGGCAATGAGGGGAGGTTGTAAAGGTACCAGGAGGTGGGATCAAGCTATGGAAGGGTTTGACCTTGCTAGAGGGGGATAGACAACAGGTACAGGAGGTGGTACAACCAAGGAAAATGCTGCAAGAACATCTATAGGAAGGCATGGTTGAGGAAACAGTTGAGAGACAATGGTGAGGCATGTTTGGAAGGTGTTACAACCAAGGAATGAGGTTGTAACAACCTGTATAACAACAAGGAAAAGGATTTTTTGCAGGCAACAATTTTGGACAACCTTGGGGGATGATTTAGCTAAGTCTTGGGACACTTCTGGGCAAGTGTTAAGAAATATTTTGAGGGTTGTTATGAAGGAATTGGAACACATATTGTGGGCTATAATAGGTGTGTTACAACAATGGCCTTTTGGACAGTTAATTGGGCACAAAAACGAAGTAGGGTTTATATGGTGAACTTGTAAGTATTTGGGATGTTTTCTATGTAAAGAATTTGGGCCATTTTCCCTGGTATGGGAACCTTGTTGTTATGATTTTTAGAACATGTGACTTTTCCGTTGAATTATTGTGTACCTGTGTATGATCTAATTTCTACTTTTTTTTTCCATTGTGCTAAATGGTTATGCATATAAGTTTGTTTATGTTTACAATTCAAATCGTGTTAGTATGTGTATTCTTTTGAGAACATAGAGAAGACTTGATGTGCATGTGCACCGAGTATGGGTGCACTGCAAATTATAACATGGTATCAAAGTTGTGGTTTGGAGAAAGGCAGTTGGGTTGAAGATATTTACATTGGTGACATATTTGAGAAAGAGCTATAACAATATTGAGGAGATAGTTCTGAGAGGGAGCAACAGTAACTATTGTAGGTAGCAACATGTTAGATGGTCTTTGGGTTGGGACATGGAGCAGATTGTTAAGATGAGGAGTTGTGGACTATTGCAACTCAGTGGTGTGGCAGGTTGGGAGTTTTTTTGAATTGGAGAAGAGCTTGGTTCATAGAAATATGTTGTGTGGTAGGTTTCTAACTCCAAGGATGGACTTCCAGTGGATTTTCATAGTGATTTGTGATGGGTGCAACTCGAGTGCTTTGGAACAGACGAGATAACTTCATGTGGATGGTAGGTTGACGAGATAAAGTCTTCATCATGCAAGAGAGGTGTACATTGTCTAGGTGCGACAATGTATGAGGTATTTGACCCAAGAGGATGAGGATGCTTGGGGAGATGAGTTGTGGAGGTTTAGAGTGAACTAGTCTATGTCCATCCACAACTTGGGACTGTTTACAAAGAGGACACAGGACACGTTCGGTTGTAGTGTGTGCATAGACAAAGAGAGCCTTGTGACTTGGATGGTTGACTTAGGAAGAAGTTCATTCGATGATCATGACTTAGGTAAGCAATATGATTTCCTTGGAGGTTTGCATGGTTCTTATACAGTGGGAGCCTTTGGGACATGTGTTATCGAACTAATCAGTAGGTGCGAACACTAACTGATCTCCCTAGATCCACCTAGATCTAGAAAAAAACACACCAGAACATGACACTTTCCTTAAGTTTTAGATATTGAATTTACTAACTAAAGAGGGATGGGTGACATACCGTTTAAATGTTGCTTCCTCTCGCCATCGCCATCCTAGTTCCGTTATAACACTCATACAATGATGAACCTGCAAAAGAATGCAACCAACCAAAGTGATAGAAATAGCATAAACTCGATATAAACCTATGTATGTGATCAAGGAATCATACAATAAAACACAACAAGCTTTATAGGAAAGAATCATATTATTGTATCATATTAAATGTGAAAGAAAGATTACAACCATGGCCTTGATGTCGTAAGGTCCCTTCCAAATGTCCTTCATTCCCCACACACTTCCACTCCAAGAATTATGAGAGCATAGATCTGATAATATTCACAATCTTTCTTGACAAAAAAAATCTCAAAGCCACTCTAACCAAGCTAATAATTCCAAGCCAAATCCAACTTAAGCTAATCAAAAAGCTCCAAGCTACCAAAATCTAAAGCTAACTTTCTCCATGAGAGCTCCTCTCCTTTTATAATTTGAAGAGGATAAGGTGAGGAGGTTAGGATGATACCACTAAATCATGAAAGCGAGTAAGATCCACACCATTCGGATGCCTCCTCACCATGGAAGTTTCTCCTTCTAGAAGATTCGAGAAACCGCTCGTTTTTCCCACGTGTAAGCATTCTCGCACCCTGCCTATAGAGAAACCTGCGAACCTCTCACAACCCAGCTATGGTGCAACCTGCGAGAATCAGGCATTCTCGCACCCTGCCTATATAGCAACCTGCGAACTTCCTTTTTTACAGGGTTTTTACAAAGGAAAATGAAACTTATTGTCTCAGGAAAAGTTCTTCTCCCTTCTCTCTTCAGGAACTCAGGCCACTGATCCCTCTGAAGACTACAGATAGGTTTACATCATTAATAGTCATAGGGATGAAGAAAATAATGTGTAACAACATGATAGGGGCACAAGATTTGTTTGAGAGCTTCACAAAGTTTGACTGATGTATGTACGTGCATCTTGGTATGTGGACCAGGCATGAAGTACATGTATCTAGAAAAATTTTATTCTAGATGGAGTCAAGGGATGTGTTGTGAGTGGAAAATGTGATATGGGTTCCAGGAGTGTGTTCGCAGCCTCAACAATTGAGGAGAAGTGATATGGAGTTTTGTTCCAAAATGGACGGGTGTTATTCATCCCTAGAGGATCTATCTCAGACACACAAAAGTGGATCTTGGAGTTAGAGTGGACAAAGTCTATAGGCAGAAGGGCCAGCCTATTTGATCCATGAACCATAGTAGCATAGTGACAATGGACAGGGAGAAGATAGCTACATAGGTTGTGTAGAATTAGAGGGAGCCCGACCACGGAGGGAGTCAATGGATTTAGAGGGATTCTGACTTCAAAGGGAGTCAATAGGATCAGAGGGATAGTTAACTATTCAGAGGGAGTCTACCTTCAAGTCTAGATGGGAGAGATTCATCTTCCAATACCAACAGGATGATGTCATGGGTTGAGATGGCTAGGCGGGATTCTCAAAAGAGGGAGACTTCTAGGAGCAGGGTGTCTTCCAAGATAGGATCATTCCATACAAAAAGATTTGATTCGGTGACAAAGGGAGAAACCAATCAAGTGGATTATAGAGAAGTTGTGGTAGTGGATCCAATGCAGGAGACAGATCTTCTTTGAGTATGAGAGAGAAATTTACTTCTAGAAGATATTGGAGTGAGTGAGAATTCCTCCTTCGTTAAGAGGGAGTGTTGATTTTTTGTAGCTTCGAGTAGGTATTCTCACATGACCATGGGTGTTGGGTATGTGGGAATCCTTGTTGGAACCTCACTGCACTTTCATTGGGTGAAAACCCCCTTGGAATGAAGTTGGGGATTCATGGGTTTGGTGATGGGGTTTGTGGTCTTGTGTTGGGGCTTCACACCCACATAGAGGGTCTAATTTGATGTTGACTTATGGAGGGTCTTCTAAGTTGACCCCTAATACTTGTATAAAAGTCGTTGAGGTCATTGTCACATTTCATTATGATATGGATGCTTGGTAATTTCAGTCAGAATATAGTGACATCAGTTGCAGCCAAGGAGAGAGGTTGCTAAGACTCATGTTTGTTGTCCTTGTTCCTGTTCTGGGCATGTTTCCTTATGTTAGGAGGACCGAGTTGGGAAGAAGGATAGAGGAGGTTGTAAGAGGGTAACAAGCAATTGTAAAAGGTTGTAGGAAGGCTTCCGCGGGCCGAAGAGAGCCAGTCGCATCTTGAGGTACTTGTATGTGGTAGACGTAGGTTGGTACAGGCATGTGACCAGCCTATTAGAGATGTTCTAGGGTTGTCACAGGCCTAGAAAATAAACTAGAGAGGCTCAGATAGGTATCATGACATGGCAGCAGGTCGTGGAAGGGTTAGACCCTACTAGAGGGAGTTGGATAGTAGGTACAGGAGGTGGTAGAACCAAGGAAAAGGCTACAACAACAGGTACAAGAAGGAAAGGATGAGGCAACAATTGAGGGGTAGTGTTGAGGCTTGTCTGGAATGTGTTACAACCAAGGAATGAGGTTGTAACAACCTATATAAAAGTAAGGAAAAGGAGTTGTTGCAAGAAACGGTCTTGGAAAACCTTGAGGGATAATTTAGCTAAGTCTTGGGACATTTCTGGGCAAGTGTTAAGACAAATTATGAGGGTTGTTCTGAAAGACTTGAAAAACAGAGTGTGGGCTCTAATAGGTGTGTTACAACAGTGGCCTTTTGGATAGTTAATTGGGCACATAATCCAAGTAGGGTTTCTATGATAAAATTGTAAGTATGTGGGATGTTTTCTATGTAAAGAATTTGGGCCATTGTCCCTGGTACGGGAGCCCTAATATTTGGTTTTAAGAACATATGACTTGGGCATTGAATTCATGTGTACATGTGTATGATTTAATTGCTAGTTTTTTATTTTTCGTTGCGGTAAATGGTTAGGCATCTCGGTGTGTTTATCTTTACAGTTCAAATTGTGTTAGTTTATGTATTATGTTGAGAACATAGACCAGACCTGAGTTGTGTGTGCACCAAATTTGGGTGTACTACGAATTCTAACATGGTATCAGAGATATTTACATCAGTGACAACTCTGAGAGGTAGTTGTAGCAGTATTGAGGAGCTAGCTCTGAGAGGGAGTTGTAGTAACTATTGCAAGTAGAAACACATTAGATGGTCTTTGGGTTGAGGCATGGAACATATTTTTCAGATGAGGATTTATGGACTATTTCAACTCGGTGGTGTGGCAGGTTGGGAGTTTTTGTGGAATGGAAGACAACTTGATTCACAACAGTATGTTGTGTGGTGGGTTGCCAACTTCGAGGATGGAATTCCAGTGGCTTTTCATAGTGAGTTTTGATGGGTGCAACTTGGGTGATTTGACACAGAGAAGATAACTTCGTGTGGATGGCAAGTTGACGAGATAGAGTCTTCATTGGGTTGGAGAGGTGCACATTGTCAAGGTATGACAGTGTATGAGGTACTTGACCTAGGAGGATGGGAACACTTGCAAAGATGAGTTGCAGAGGTGTAGAGTGAAGTATAATATGTACATATGCATCTTGGGACTCTTCATAGAGAGGACACAGGTTCAGTTGCAGTGTGTGCATAGACACATATAATCTTGTGACTTGGATGATGGACTTGGGAAGAAGTTCATTGGGTGATCGTGACTTGGGTAAGAAGGATGCTTGCCTTGGAGGATTGCATGGTTCTTATATAGTTGGAGCCACCCGCACATGACAGGGGCACAAGATTTGTTCGATAGCTTCACAGAGTCTGACTCAAGTATGTATGTGGAGCTTGGTATGGGTAGCATGCATGTGGTACAGAGATTAAGAAAAATGGTATTTGGGATGGAATTAATGGATGTGTTGTGAGTGGAAAATGTGTTATGGGTGCCAGGATTGTGTGCTCAACCTCAACAATTGAGGAGAAGTGATATGAAGCTTTGTTTTGGAATAAACATGTGTTATTCATGCCAACAAGATCTAGCTCAGACAAAACAATGGTTCTTGGAGTTAGAGTGGACAATGTGTATAGGAAAAATGGCCAACCTGCGAGCCATGATATGCAGTAATAGAGTGATAGTTGAAATGGAGAAAGTATCTACATAGGTTGTGTAGACTTAGAGGGAGCCGGACCTCAAAGGGATTCAATGGATTGAGAGGGAGTTCGACTTCAAAGGGAATCAACAAGCTTAGAGGGAGATTCAACCTTTTAGAGGGAGTCGACCTTCAGGTCCATATGGGAGGGTAACTATTGTAGCTAGAAATAGGTTAGATGGTCTATGGGTTGATACATGGAGAAAATTGTTCGAACAAGGAGTTGTGGACTATTTCAAATCAGTGGTGTGGTGGGTTGGGAGTTTTGGTGGATTGATGGAGAGCTCGATTCTCAACAGTATGTTGTGTGGTAGGTTGCAAACTTTGAGGATGGACTTCTAGTGGCTTGTCATAGTGAGTTACGATGGGTGCAACATGGGTGATTTGGAATAGATGAGATAGCTTCGTGTGGATGACAGGTTGACGAGATAGATCCTTCATCGGGCCAGAGAGGTGCACATTGTCGAGGTGCGACAATGTATGAGGTATTTGACCCAAGAGGATGAGGACACTTACAATGATGAGTTTCAAAGGTCAAGAGTGAAGTAGACTATCTCCATATGCATCTTGGGATTGTTCAAAAAGAGTAAATAGGTTCAATTGTAGTGTGTGCATAGACACAGAGAGTCTTGTGAC
>JZKD02S2232325.1:19545-37911 GCA_000966675.3 Picea glauca | reverse complement strand
CCCTGTGATTGAACCGTACAGTCCAATCACCAACACAATCAGTTGTACGCCACGTGTTTGCTTGTCATCCTGCCACGTCACTGTCGTACATACCATGTGTCATGCTACCACTAGTGCCATGTCATGTCTGTATAGCCATGTTTTGTGCCCAGAGCTTGCCACCTTTCTCCACGTCAGCGTCCATACATCCATGTGTCACTTCCGTACAATACCACATGTCACATTTTTATAGATCTAACTCAGCCATGAAAATGTCGAAAATGGTTGCCACATGGCATGCACTGGTGTTGCCACATGTCCCTGCTGATGTCATCATGACATCATGCTAACATCACCTGACACATCATGCTGACGTACTGCTGACATCAATAATACGACCTGTTGACTGTTGATTTTTTTTCCCTGTTTGGGAAATCGATCAGAATGTGATAACTTTCGCATATGATGTCCATTTTCAGAAAACAATATATGGCTGGAATTGGCGCGATGAGCCCAACACAATGGAGCTAGTTTCATCTGATTCTTGGAACTTTGATTTTTATGCCTTCCTGGATCCATTTGGATCACATACCAAGATCAACAAACCAACAGTTCCTTTCATTCTTGTAACTCAGTCCCAATCCTTGGTTATGAGAGAAATCCAATGGATCTCCAAGCACAATAGTTGTAGAAAGTTCTTATAGCATTTTCTCATTTGGGTTTGTAAAATTTTTATATACCTCTCATACTGAAGAGAGAAAATACAATTTTACTCAATAACTTTTGTCCTGTAGCAGGCCCTTTGAAAGCTCGGTGATGTAACCTATAGCTCTGATACCATAATGTAACGTACCCAACACCCATGCTGAGTCTTGTCACTGCAGAAAATGACTTATCCTTCTAAAAACAAATTTAAAAATGCCCCATGCACATAAAGAAAACCAAGGGGTAACGGGCCCATAAAAATCACAATGAAACAATATGTTGATTTACCCATGCNGATGCATTTATTTGATTGAAAAGTTAAAGTTTTAAGAGTGCTAAATTGTACTTGATACCAATTCACCCCCCCTTCTCAGTGTCAACACAAACTACCCTGGGCCATAGAATTTCAAGCAGCATGGTAGAGTTTTAGAATAATAATGTTATTTATTTGGCAGAAATGGAAAGATGCCATGTTTACTAAGGCACAACTTGCAAAAAGTTTTTCTTGGATAACAATCTATACATGTGGTTCACTATGCATGCCCAAAGGTCAAGGTGGATGTGGCACACTTGCACCAGTTGTTGGAGTACCAAGGATAGCCCCTTGCACTATGAGTGGAAAGCCCCCAGTAAATTCCCCAACCCATTTCACTTGGTCCAAACAATCATCTCAAAGATTTAACAAGAGGCCATGGAAAAGAGTTGATTGGGATGTTCATGAGAAACATAGGTGGCTTCGCAACACTCCACCATAGCACCAAAATGACACAATCCAATGACTTGTCTTTGTCATTTCAGAGATAGAAAAGCTACATGAGGAAACAGAGAAATGATGGGCGGTGGCCTGGCATACCAAATATTGAATCAGTCAATGATGGTTGGGAACCTACTCCCAGGGACAACAACAACCCTCCTAATGCAAGTGTCATCTCTACATATTAATTTCTGTCATAAGGCAAGACTTTATCAGCTTTAATGGTTAAGTGCCAGCTGGACATTTTGGACTGTTACGGTGTTATTGGATGCCCAGGTGGTGGTTTCGTTAACTTCTATGCCCTTAGGTAGTTATAGCAGTTATTAAAGCATCTTTGGCGTGGTGTGCTTAGGCTTGTGGTGGTTGCAACACAGCACTCTTGTTTTGTTAAAAAAAGCCCAGTCAGTACATTACTATTTATATTACTAGTGAAAGAAGACATTTTATACCAAAAAAAGTATATATAATGGTTAATGCACAGTGAAATAGCTTTAAAACCTGTTATTCCTAAACAGAAGAAAATGTATTTGTACAGATATTCAATTATAGTAATAGTCTTTAGCATTTCAGCATGGAATATGATAATTAATAAGGAATACACCTAACAGAAAATACAATAAATTCTTCAGGGCTAGAATAAGATACTTTTGTGAATGTTCTATACAAACAAAAATGACTCTTGCAAAGGGTTGCAGATAAAAAAATAATCAATACTATGAGCTTAATCAAAGTAAAGGCGAATTGCAGTAGGTCAACTAACTACAAATTCTACAAAATCTCTACATATTAATTTCTGTCATTAAACTATCTGCACTTAATATAAGTTCGACGATTAACAAGTTTAATGTTTGGGGCGATTTGGAGTCCCAACTGTAGATGATTTTGTCATTAGAATGAAAAATACTCAAATCCTCGTGACTTGGAATGGTGAACTTAGTTTTTCAATCCTGCTGGAAACCGCAGCTTAAAAGTGCCGTGGCTTTTTAGAGAACATGGATTTGGGATTTTATCATGTAGCCTTAAAACATTCTAAGAACATTGCTTTCTAATTGTTGCAGAATGATTCTAGTGTGAACTAACTCCAAAAAATACATATAGAAGTTACAAAATCTTAAGCTCTAGGGCAAAAACTATCTGCTACACTTGGCCCCACCCCTTCAACGACAATAATGCATATGGCGTCGAATTGAATCAAAGCCACAACACTAACACTAACTATCTGGGGTACAGAAACATCGAATGAAGAAAATGACAGCACAAATAAAGAGTTCTTAAATTTCAACAGACTGTTGTTTCAAACAGATATTGAGATGTACCCAGATGAACTCACAATGGAATTTTAAAAGAAATGTCTGATCGTTGTGCACAACGTAAAAAACGTTCTTTTATACCAAAAATATGCAGGGCAATTAACAAAATACTTGATTGAAATGATGGCTGCTGCTACTGCTGTCCAGGAGGTGGCTGCTGTTGTTGCTGTTGTTGCTGCTGCTGACCAGGAGGCGGAGGCGGCATGCCAGGTCTCGGCTGCATGTGAGGAGGAGCACCGTACATGGGAGGAGCGCCACCGCCAGGTGGAGGAGGGGGCATTCCAGGCCTGGGAGGAGGAGGACCAGCACCGGGAGGCGGGGGCATGCCCGGTCCTGGTCTGGGGGGACCAGCTCCCATGGGTGGAGGAGGGCCTCTCATCATCTGATGGGGAGGCCCCATGGGGGGGCCTCTCTGCCCAAATTGTGGGGGAGGGGGCATCCCGGGTGGCATTTGAGGGGGAGGGCCGCCCGGCCTTGGAGGACCACCGCCGGGTACGTACTGCTGAGGAGGACGCATCATCGGGGGATGGCCCGGAGGACCTCCCTGCTGCTGCGACGAGAATGGTGGTGGAGGGCCAGGAGGACGCATTGGCATTTGGGCAGGATAAGTCATGGGGGGAGCCGAGACCTGCGGAACGGGAGGCCTTGAGATCTGGGGTTGCATCATGCCTGGCGAAGGGCCTCCCACTCCTCTGACGGGACCGGCTAAGCCCGGCTGTGCTTGAACGAGGGGCGCCGTGGGGATTCCTCGGCCCGCCGCTCTGCCTAAACCGGGGCCTGCCTGAGCTGCGCCGGCGGTCTTGATTCGCGATTCATCGGGCGGGGGCGGGCCTTCGACTGTCATGGTAACCACTTCTTCCCCACGGAGGAGGACGAGGCCGAGGGTTCGCCTCTCCTCTCGCTCTTCTTTCTTGTCTGCTGCGGCTCCCTTCTTGGGAGGAAGTCTTCTGAACTCTTCACAATCCCCCAACACCAAATTCATATGGCGATCGAATGCCATGAATTTTCCAATCAGGTGACGCCCGTCCTGGATCGTCACCCGCATTCTGTAGTTTATGTATTGCAGCATCTTCGAACTCTTCGACATCGACATTTTGACTGCCGACCGCCTCTGCTAGAGGAGGAAGACGACGATGATGAATTTCAGCCAGCCCTACTGTGATGGGACTCGACTCTGGTCTCCCTCTCTTCAGTATAAATGAAAATGGTCGAAAGAAAGTGTTAGCGCCGCGGCTGCTTTTGTTTAAACCCTCTCTCGAAATTGTTTAAACCCTCCTCCCCTACATTCCAATACCAAAGCCCTTTTGCATAACAGTTTGTAACAACACTTCGGATGTGATTGGCCCCTATGAGCGATGTCGATTAAAAAAATAATAAGTGTTACAAATCCTAATAAAAAATTATAAAGTATACCCATACACTACTCATTTAAAGGTATAAAAAATTATAAAGTATACCCATACACTACTCATTGACATAAAGGTATATTATGTGCAACAGTGTAAATTGCAATCGTTGTTGTAGTAGTTAGTATTATGTATGGTATTAAGGCTAAATGTTATTAAAAAGTACATGATCTTACTATAAGTAGCGAAAGCAAAGATCACAAACAACATTGGATAATATTTACACTAAAATTGTTTTTTGGCCATAGAGCAAGATTTGAAATTGTTTCGAATTGGTTAAAAGCTCGCCTTCTTCTAACGTAAGGAAACAAGTTAACATCCCAAGACCCAGAAGTCTCTAGAAGGAGTGAAAGTCTACCCCCTTATAGACCACCAATGGGTCATTTCAGGTGGCATGGTTTTCCTTGAATAATGGCAATGTGTCAATCTGCATTCATGGATAGCAGCAAGTGATGGTTGACCTCGATGACAGTTGACAACTAATTTATGACGGGTTTTGCCACCTTCTAAAGACTATCTTAAAGGTTGTATAAGGTGGACATCATTTAGTTTGTAGAGATCAATCTATCAACCATGTAAGTCACTAGGAGGTCATTGTTTAACATGGAGAAGAGTCGAATTAAACCATCACCATTTCTCATGGAATTTCTTAACACCGATGTTGGAAGGTTTAGTGTATATGGAACAACTTGAGGAAAGTAGTCCATTCCTCTCATACCCCTGGCATTGTCTACAAAAAAGACGCAACTCTAAGTTGCAGCACAAGGCTATAGGTCGCATTGATAAGTCAAGCATGGTCAACTCTCATAAAAGGTCATCATTGTGAGAAGGATGGACTATTTTCCACCCTTATTGATCTATAAAGCTCCATAGAACAACAAGGAGGGAGGTGGTTGCAAGTGGAGGGGGAGACCACCAAATTGCAAACATGGAACACAAAGAAGTGGAAGGACTCGGGGGAACAAAACCAATAAATAATGTGTTGAGATTATTGTTAAAGGTTATCAAGTATGTCATTCTAAGAATACAAGATGTAGGGAAAGATTCTAGAAACCCATATCAAAAAGAAATGCACTATGATTCTGGCATAAGGGTAGATGTTGTGGTAGGTCTAATTATCCTTAACATTGGGCACTCTAGAGGATGAGATTTTGTGTGTGCTAAAATTGTGGACTTATATTTACATGTGAAGGAGATAATTGTTTGCAACATCCATAAGGAAGAGGTCAAAAGAAGCTCCAACCTAACAAAGCTTGAACAAATGAAAAAATAAATATGATTCCTTTATCAATATAATTTAAAGCTCAAAGAAGAGTGAATCAAATTAAGACACAAACATTGAGAATGTCGTTATAGATGAATTAAGACACAAGCATTGAGGATGATGTCACTATAGATGAAGGTATTATTGATGATCATGTTATTATGAAGACAAGGACCCTTTCCAACCCCATCACCCTAGATGTTGATTTCCAACCCCATCACCCTAGATGTTGATTGCCAAGAATAACTCTCGGGCTTACTCTATCTCAATCTATTTTCAAGATTTTACATTATGTTAACTCTTAATCTATGAACTTTTATGATTGTTAGTTTTCTTGAATATAATAGGCTAAGAACTCATTGTTTGTTTAATAATAAACTTTCATTCCCTCATATAGACAAGGTGTTTTTAGAAAATGTTCATAATGATAATTCCTTGCCTTTTTAATGTAATAATAAAAAAATAAAGTATCCATCTTCACTTTGATCTTTTAAGCACCCATAAAATTTTGCATTAATCTCTTTTATATCCTTGGTAATTAATAAATTCTAATTTGCTTAATAATAAACTTTCATTTCCTCATATAGACAAGGTGCTCTTAGAAAATGTTTAGAATGATAATTCCGTGTAATTAATAAATTCTAATTTACTTAATAATAAACTTTCATTTCCTCATATAGACAAGGTGCTCTTAGAAAATGTTCAAAATGATAATTCCTTGTAATAATAAAAAATAAAGTATCCGTCTTCACTTTGATCTTTTAAGCACCAATAAAATTTTGCATTAATCTTTTTTGTATCCTTGGTAATTAATAAATTCTAGATTATGATCCATATATGTTGATTTGAATAAATTATTTCTTAATGTATTAAGCATATAATTCCTTGTCTTTTTAATGTAATAATAAAAAAATAAAGTATTCATCTTCACTTTGATCTTTTAAGCACCAATAAAATCTTGCATTAATCTCTTTTGTATCCTTGGTAATTAATAAATTCTAGATTATGATACATATATGTTGATTTGAATAAATTATTTCCTTAATGTATTAAGCATATAGATATTAGGGTAAAACTAATGTGTAAACATTTTTTTAAAAGATTAAATAAATCTATAATAAGTGTATAAATTTTTAAATTAACATGTATTGAGTAAACTTGCATTGCAAGTTTTGTCAATATATGTATTAGCTCTCAAATGTGAATCTTAAAATTGATGCAATAACATCCTTCTCTGCTTTATTATTGTAACACACCCAACCCCTTATGTATCACATTTTATTTAATACTCTCCCACTCTCACTCTCAGAGGATGGAGGTGGGGGAATATTAGATAAAATGTAATAGGGTGGGGGTGAGGGAATATTAGATAAAATGTAATAGAGGGTGGGAGTGGGGGAGTATTAGATAAAATGTAATAGGGTGGGGGTGGTGGTGGGGGTGGCAGAATATTAGATAAAATGTAATAGGGTGGGGGTGGCGGTGGGGATGGCGGAATATTAGATAAAATGTAATAGGGTGGGGGTAGGGGAATATTAGATAAAATGTAATAACATTTTATCTAATATCCCCCCACCCCCACCTTATGTATCATTTTAAGGGATGGGGCATAAGAATTGTTTTTTTTTCAATCATCTCGAATCCCTGAAACTAGGATTACATCGCCTTTGATTCGACAAGGGTTTTCCAATGACTATAAATTTGTCCAAATATGAGTTATGGAACGCAAGTTATGGTCCTTCAAAGTTCTTTAGGCCTTTACCGACTAGGGTCTTTCATCATCATGTAGCACCCTCGTGGTTCCCTGTCACATGGCATGCTACCTCGTCATAACATACAAAGACTCGCTCAACCAAAGGTCGACACTTGTCTAGCTCTTATTGGCCTATTAATTTAATTAAATATATCAAAGGAGCACTAAGGATTATTAAGTTCGATAAACTCTTAAGTCTCCAGACTTCGACGAGGTTCCTCATCATGATGTTATGAACATCCCCCCAAAACTCCCAAATGCCAAAGCTGCGAAGAGGGTCCCACCTATATTATGCCTTTACGCAAATACAAGTAATTACATTACCCAACAACATAATTAATTATGTGCAATGTTTATTATAACATTGGAGTACGGGAAGGTAGGTTCGGGCCTTTGGCCCTTTTAACTTGTTCGTTTTATCACCCCAAACATTTAGAGTCCTGAAGCTCTAGACTCCCAAAGTGTCCACACTTACACGTGAATGTGCATTAAATAATGGAATAGGGACAAGTAGGTCTGGGTCTTCGACCATTTTAGCCCAAGCGTTCCATCATTCAAAACACTCTGGAGTCCCAAAGTTCCGAACTCCCATCAACCATTAGATCAAGCGGCCATGATCTAGGAGGAAGACATTTGGTAGAAGACAAGGGTGACACGTGGCTCAATCAACTAGTGACACATGTCAAGGTCCATTTGACACATAAGGTCTGTGAAAGTCACGAATCGGGGTGACACGTGGCACACCTACTATGGGTCCACGTCACCATGGGTGACGTCAACATGCCACGTCACTCCGGCCTTCGACACTTCAGAGATGTTCTCGTTCACTAACATGTCGAACCTCTCGGAGTAGGACTTCACCGAAGTGCTTTACGTTATCCTTTCACTAGTTGATCGGACGGTCAGGAGAGGTTCCCAATGGATTCCCCAGATCACGACTCATGTTAATTCATGAGTTCGATGTTCAAGGTTTTTGGTTGTTTAACATCTTTTCTCTCCCAGAGTAGGTCAACGCCGAATGACCATGACGTAGATCCAACGGTCAGGGGAGATCCTGAATAGCCTCAGATCTACGGCTCACGTTACTTCACGACCGAGAAGTGGATCGGGGTTTAACAAGGGCATGAATCCCATGATAACGGGTAAATGATCGCCAATTGTCAGTCCACCGTCAAGCTACCAATTTGACAGGTCGTCTTCGGCGCATTTAGTACACTGCAATGTTCATTCACCCCAGAGCTCTTGACTCCCGAAGTCCCGAATGAATGAGCTCCTTTTTTAGTGTAGCGAAGGGTTCTAAGGTCCTGGTCCTATGGAAATTTGTCAAGCTCCAAAGGCTACACTCCTAACTCTTAGACAAAATTTGGTTAAGGTCATGAGCCCTTGGTCATTTGGATGACTGGTTTGAAGGAAGCGCCCTTTGTCTATAGAGCTCAAATTCCACAACAGGAAAGGTAATTCAAGGAAATCGACAGGACTAAGGTAGTCCCGTAGAGTCTATATCGACTCTATGTTTGTAGATTTGGTCCTTGAGCAATCCCTTGAGGATTTTCCAACCAACACAGGGGCCAAAGTCTTATGTCCCCAAATTCAGTTAAAGAGCCCTTGCTAGCAGTTCTCCTTTCTCTTGAAACCATCGTTGCATCAAATTACACATTTACATTTATGTATAAACCTATATTCCTTATGTACACAGAAAGCACAGATATAGGTTTACTTTCTTTGTTCCAAAGTATTACAAGGTAATTATGTTCAACTGTGCAAGGCATGCACCAAACTTGTCGTCCTACAATCACTCGAATGTAGGAGTTTACAATTGAAAATAAGCATTCAATAATGCAATTCATTTCAATTATACTGAGTTTACGAAATACTTATCTATTACAGTCGATAATTGACCAAGTTACTATGGGTGTTCGCCATTCCACCCAACCATAGGCTCAGAGGCATTCACTCTTAGTACTTTGGCCAACTCCATGCCAAGCCATGATATCACTAGGAAAACTTCTTTGTGTTCTTTAGGTCTTCTGCAAATTCTCTAAGATCCTCTCTCTGTCACATCCTCTGCAAGGTTTATCATATGATTCATCAACATCAAGCTTGCAGCCTTCATCTCTGAGAAATCCTCCCTCTTTCACAGCCTTTGTGAGGTCTATCAGATGCTTCCTCGTCATCAAGCTCGCGACCTTCTTTCTCTGGATAAGGACCGATCTTTGGTCTATTAAACCAACAACAAACAACTCCTTTGTCTTCAAAACTCCACTTATCTGGCAATAATAGAAGTCTCCTTTCTTCCCCACTCAGCTTAGGGCCTCCATGGGGTTTATCATATGACTTCCAAGCTGAATTTCCTCTGTGCATGAGAGTTCCTTCACAGCTACATTGTCCCTTGACGCCCTCTCCTTCTAGCACGAGTTTCTTTCCAGCCAACACCAAGCCCACAACCCTCTTTTGCTCTAGTCTAGACTTCGGGTCTTCTATGCTCCAATTCAAAACTCTTCCACGAGTTCTATGATATTTCTATTGCACGTGCTAGTGCATTCCTTTCATCAATTATCTTCCTCAGAGACCGAATTCCTCCTTTGGTTCTCTCAAGTAGTCAGAACAGCTTAATATTTCAGTTCTTCTTCTGAGCAGGAGAGCCTCACGCACTCTTCTTCTTTCTGAATGGTCCTCCAAACCCATTTTTCTCGCCATCTCCTCTTTTTTCTCAAATGTTTTTCTTTCCTCCCTCCTAGGAAGGTTTTGGACCTGTCTTAATCCTTCTGCCAGAAGGAATTCGAGTCAATCTAGATCTGTAGGACCACTGCACTCTGTCGTACTTCGAGCTGGCAGTTTTTTGTCTTCTCAGTTAGGCCCTCCATGCTTCCATTCATTGGGTTAGTTGATTGTTCAACCACTAGTCATTTTCTCATCAATTTATTTTTCCTTGGGATCGGGATGAAGCTTTTTATTCTAGATCAAATATTTCAGTAAAGAGGATTGGGTCATTTTGGCATGATGAACCCTCTCTACAGGTTTCCTCACTCTTTCCTCTAGTGATATCATGGCCACTACTTCAAGGCTTCACCCCCACAGTCAGTTTTTGGCAATATAAACAATAATACATTGACATTATTCACATGAAATAGCATGGTAATCATAAATAATGATTAATTACAAGTTGGGGGAAACATGGGTTTTACAATCCCCTCCCCCTTCAAAGGAACATTGTCCTTAGTGTTCTTTCTCAGTAACACTTGTCATGCCTTTGTCATTCAACTGCTTCTGAAATCTTGATCCTCTTTCTTGGTCAGGTCCTTTCCAGACCCTTGGCCTTTGTCACCTGCCTTCAATAATTTTGGACAACAAGCATATTAATCATAATTTCATGTGAAAACATTTTACTTTTGTGCAAAATTCAAGACAACAATTTTCATAATCTAGCACAATACTTGTCTATGCAGTTCGTGGATTTGCATCCATATGGTTGTCTTGTTATCTTGGTTCACTGTTTTTCCTTGAAATACCCATTGTGTGCATGATCCCAATCAATGGTTTACAAGAATTATCAAACTCTCCTCTTCCTTGCGGTCACTCACCCTCTAGGCCCATGCTCAGGCATCCCCTTCTCTACTATACAGTCCCTCGGGCGATCCATCTTGCCTTGACAAGGATTTCTCGCACAAGAAGAGTTCTAGAGACTTCATCGAGCCTTATAATCCAGGCATCCCTCTGACCTGCTCTGTCAAGGCATCCCTCTGGCTTATGTTACCACAACACAACATATTCTAAGGCGATCATGGCTTACCACAGGGTTCTCATGTCTCAACAATAGCCTTTTTCATGCTTTCCAACTTTAACATCCTTCATATGTCCTCCCTAGACATATCTTTTTGTCTCACTTGTATCACAGGTATACATAAATTATGAGATATTATCATCAATTCAAATTTATAATTTCTTTCAAATCTGTCACCCACATACTTCCAAATTCCACATTTTTATTTTTCAAATATGTTCCACACATGAACCAAATTCACGAGTATGGGATTTTTCTTCCCATAACAGTCTGGCTCAACAGGGAATTGGTCTTCCTTATGGCTTATAACACTGCCATATCCAAGACTCTTTCTTCTTGCAATTTCAACATTCCTCAACCAAACAAATTGTTAGTTGCCATGCACACTACATTTTCGAAACTATGCATACTAACAATCCAAGTCATTTTCATCTATTCAAGGGTACAAAGAAAAAGGAAATATCATTATTTATGTATGCATCCTTTCAACATACTAAATTTTCCAAATGCAATTCAAATATCAAATGACTTTAATCAATGTGCAAATATYCATGGCCACATTCACACCYAATGCACCCTTRCATTGATTTCAAGTTTGCCACACTTTATGACAARCACTTTTCCATGGTGTGTTGGAGCTTAACCAACCTCTTCACCATGTGGCTTATTCATTCTCGTTCATTAKTGCAGCAGGAYTGTGCTTCCTWCTACATGTTGATTGTGATTCCAAATCAGCACATATGAAACTAAAAGTTTCTYTTGAATACACCCAAGCATTCTTCCTTCATTAGTAACCAGGGTGCCAACACTCATGGCCACCCAAATTTCCCTTTCTTTAACAACTACACAATTCAAGTGGAGTATTGRAAGGTCCTCCTTCCTCAATGGAAAATCCATTGTTTTCCCTCTTATGCAAACATGCATTTCCTCAATTCATTCCATGCAATGTGCTAACTATGAGCACATTTATTCTCAATCTCCCTATATTGGTCATTGTACCCATGGTACTCCTTACTCATGCATTTTCTTGCAAGGATTATAACTCATCCTTAACTAACATAGACTCCCTCTCTCTATTATTCAAATTCTTCTTTCTTGAATCTTACCCTGCTTGGGTAGCAATGGCATACAATAGCCACTCAAAATTATTCGCATATCAGTAAGAAATGAAAATATTTTAGAGGGGATTCTTACCAAATCCCTCCATACCTTATGCCACACAAGAATGAACATTTTTATACCTGTTCTAGCTGCTAGCTGCTAGAGTTCCTTCATCATGCAACTTCCTTATTGTATATCCATCAATATCTTTGATGGCCTCAACCTTGAGTTAACTTCAACTGTTTACCAAATATTCCACAAGGAATATAAACATGCATCTTTGTTATGCATCCAGATTATTTATCCACACATATTCCTTGTTTTGTTAACTTACATCCATGATGCACTTAACCACAAGCATAATCATAAGCCTATGTGTATCTACCATAGGTATATTTTGCAACTCAGATACATCTTTACATTAAAATCATTTAACTCATGATTGTTCACAATTGTTCTCATGCAGTCCTCAAAGGCATAATCATGTTGTCTTTTATCATGACAACAAAGCATCCTTGCTCATTTACTCTTTCATCTATTTATACTAGCCTTTCTTGAGGGAATGGAACACATTCCCCTAAGGCTATCATTCAAAACGAAACTTTCATGACTCTTCGAAATAGAGTCAACCATGCATCCATGGTATTCATTCAATCTTGGCAAGTGAAATTCTTACCTTACATTTCACTCATTTAGGCAATCACATTGTGCCTTTAGTATACATATACTCTTACATCATACATGTGCATCACTTGCACATTTAATATCATTCATATCTATTTGGTCTTAATATCAGTCTTCATATCAAGAAACCTCACAATGCATTAAATCCATGCACTCAAGCATAAACAAACATAGCTAAACATTCATCATGTAAGCTCATTGCTTACACCTTTTCCATGTCATTCATACACATGGACATATCAGACTTCCAAATCCTCCTCCCAAGATCTTGCTGCCATTCTTATGACAAGTCTCGTAGAGATACTCAACACTGAGCTTCTCTCTCTGTTGAGAGCTTGCAGTCATTCACATGATATCCACATGTCAAGTTTAATAAACATAATCATAACTATGTCCCCCTTTCCATGCGACAACAACCAACATAAAGGCATTTTTGCCTCAACTACTATAAACTTATTAAACAATCCAAAAATACCATCTGGGCAATTCCAACAGTGCCCAAGGCGACAAGACAACTTATCAAGCTTATTTTTCATGCCTCAAACCATTTTTGGTTAACATATGTTTTTATCAAGGGAATCCTTTTCTAGATTCCCTCTCACTATCACTTGAGCATATCAAGCCATACCTTATATGGATACCATCCACCTCTGGATGTCAACCCGACCCATTGGTCATCTAGAAGTGCCCCAACACTTCCTTTACCACATTTAGGATCAACATTTCATTAACCATTTTACCTCATGTATCATGAATTTTAATGTATGATAACATTTGGACTATTTCCTTAAAGCCCAAATACAATTTTGAAGTCTATAACTTACTAAGTATTTTAATACAAAACTCAAGAGCATCTTTATATCATAATTAGTCTTGGGAAGAAAGTCCATCTCCTTCTTTTTAATTTTTTTTTTGTAAAGGTTCTAGTTGTTTTGTCTATCCTCATCAAAAAATAGAAGATAGGTTGTACATATAGATAGACCCCAACCATTACACCAAGAATTCTTCCTTCTATTCAACAACAACCAGGGACGGAGGTCACTCTCCTCCTCCCACAATAATTTTGGCAGATTAGTTTTCTATCCACCAAGCAAGGGAGGTTGTTGTGATTGCTCACTCAATCACTCATATTTCTACAACTTCGTTTATCAGCTTGATTAGAAAAATGATGCCCAATAGTTCTTGTACCCATAAACAAATTTGTTTCTCAGTTCCCTTCAAAACTAGAGAGTTGCACATGTTCTCCCTCTTCAGAAAATGGTCATCGGACCCATTCCTCTTGCTTTCTCAACATCATCAGCATTTTACTTATTCTTCTATAGTTAGATCATCATTAACCATATGATCCATGACATCACCATAGTTTACATTCACTGGTAGACTATAATAATTATATATGCATGTTATATGCATGCTCTATCTTTGTGATATGCATTTCAACATATCTTTGTGCACCACGCATTGTACCCACGTCTGTAGTGCAGACGGGTTCCACTTACTTACCTTTTTCATTTTCATGCATAAACCTACCCTTAGTTAATAGGGATTTACACTGCTTTAGCACAACCACGAGCTTTTGAACTTGCTCATGTTATTCCACTTCTTCCACGAGGTTCATTCTCAGTCCACATGACTTCTTTTATTTTACAAGGAGGGATTACCCCAGTAGGAAGTTTTTTTCCAGTTATGACAGGTCAAGTAGGTTGATCTCACCTACTTCCATAAGGCCTTTAGACATGGAGGATTGTACTTCCAATGCCAAATCCTTCATTTAATCAACACTTTTAGTTAACATAGGCTTTAATAATCCCACATTTAGGCAACTCCTGCCACCTATTCAGTCCATCTTCCTTCTGGACTTAAGTATTCCTTAAAACATGTTTATGCCATTTGCATCTAAGTTTTATTATTAATGACCATCGGCATAATCCCACCTTTGTAGGACTGGTTATCATTTCCCAAAATAATTGATAATCTTCTTCTGCCACAGTCTAGCATGATTCAATCTCGTTGGGTAAAATCCCAACTGAATTTTAATCTACATCCTTCTCCTCAAGGAACTTATGCAAATAATTTCCATACGACAGTAATACTCTCAACAGACTTATCTTAGCCTTGGTAAACTAGTCTTGTGACTATTCTCTAACCCATCCAGGCATGTGTTTGAATCATGCTATGCTAGATAGGGCAGGTTAGGGTGCCCTCTCCCTTAAAGTTTTCTAAGAAAAAAAAAATCACTTGACTCTTTCGTGAGCCCAAGCAGGCCAAGTGTTATTGCCTGCTCCGATACCACTTTGTAACACACCCAACCCCTTAGGTATCCTTTTAAGGGATGAGGCATAATAATTTCACTTTTCTCAATCATCTCAAATCCATGAAACTAGGATTACATCGCCTTCGATTCGACGAGGGTTTTCCAACGACTATAAATTTGTCTAGATCTGAGTTTTGGAACGCAAGTTATGGTCCTTCAAAGTCTATTAGGCCTTTGCCAACTAGGGTATTTCATTGCCATGTGGCACCCACATGTTTCCCTATCACGTGACATGCCACCTCATCATAGCATACAAAGACTCGCTCAACCAGAGGTCGATGCTTGTCTAGCTCTTATTGGACTATTAATTTAATTAAATATATCAAATGAGCACTTAGGATTATTAAGTTCAATAAAATCCCAAGTCTTCGGACTTTGGTGAGGTTCCTCATTGTGTTGTTATGAACATACCCCCAAAACTCCCAAATGTCAAAGTTGCGGAGAGGGTCCCACTTGTATTATGCCTTCACACAATTACAAGTAATTACATTACCCCACAATATAATTAATTATGTTTAATGTTTATTATAACATTGGAGCACGGGAAGGTAGGTTCAAGCCTTCGACCCTTTTAACTTGTTTGTTCTATCACCCAAAACATCCAGAGTCCCAAAGCTCTGAACTCTTGGACAGTCTGCACTTACACATGAATGCACATTAAATACTAGAATAGGGACAGGTAGGTTCAGACCTTCGACCATTTTAGCCCAAACATTCCATCACTCAAAACACTCCGGAGTCCCAAAGTTTCGAACTCCCGTCAACAATTAGATCAAACGACCATGATCAAGGAGGAAGACATTTGGCAGAAGACAAGGGTGACATGTGGCCCAATCAAATGGTGACACGTGTCAAGGTCCATTTGACACATAAGGTCTGTGAAAGTCACGAATTGGTGTGACACGTGGCACACCTATTATGGGTCCACGTCACCTTAGGTGACATCAGCATGCCACATCACTCTGGCCTTCGGCGATATTCTCATTCACCAACATGTCGAACCTCCAGGAGTAGGACTTCGTCGGAGTGCTTTACGCTATCCTTTCACTAGTTGATCGAACAGTTAGGAGCGGTTCCCAACAGATTCCCCTGATCAACGTCTCACGTTAACTCGCAAGTTCGACATTCGGGGTTGTTTAACACCTTTTCTCTCCTAGAGTAGGTCAATGTCGAATGACCACAACATCGATCCAATGCTCAGGGGAGATCCTAAATAGCCTCAGATCTACAGCTTGCGTTACTTCACGATCGAGAAGTGGATTAGAGTTTAACAAGGGGATGTATCCCACGATAACGGGTAAATGACCGCCAAATGTCGGTCCACCTTCAAGCTACCGATTCGATAGGTCGTATTCGGTGCATTTAGTACATTGCAATTTTCATTCACTCTTGAGCTCCGAAGTCCCGATGGACTTAGCTACTTTTTTAGTGTAGCAGAGGGTTCCAAGGTCCTAGTCCTATGGAACTTTGTCAAGCTCTAGAGGCTACACTTTTAACTCTTAGCTGAAATTTGTTTAAGGTCGTGGGCATGAGCTCGTGGTCACTTGGACGATTGGTTTGAAGGGAGTGTCCTTCGTCTATAGAGCTCAATTTCCACAACAGGAAAGGTAATTCAAGGAAATCAATAGGACTGAGGTAGTCCCGTAGAGTCTATCTCGACTCTATGTTTGTGGATTTCGTCCTTGAGCAATCCCTTTAGGATTTTCAAACCAACATAAGGGCCAAAGTCTTATGTCCCCAAATTCAGTTAAAGAGCCCATTGCTAGTAGTTCTCCTTTCTCTTGAAACCATTGTTGCATCAAATTACACATTTACCTTTATTTATAAACCTTTATTCCTTATGTACACAGAAAGCACAGGCAGAGGTTTATTTCCTTTTTTCTAGAGTATTACAAGGCAATTCTATTCAATTGTGCAAGGCATGCACCAAACTTGTCATCCGAGAATCACCTAAATGCAAGAGTTTACAGTTGAAAACAAGCATTCAATCATGCATTTCATTTCAATTATACAGAGTTTACAAAATACTTATCTATTACAGTCGATAGCTGACCAACTGATTGTGCGTGTTCACCTTTCCACCCAACCGTAAGCTCAGAGGCACTCACTCTTAACACTATGGCCACCCCTTGTCTCAAGCCATGATATCACTAGGGAAACTTCTCTCTGATCCTTAGGTAATCTGAAAATTCTTTGAGATCCTCTCTCTGTCACAACCTCTGCAAGGTTTATTAGATGCTTCCTCAGCATGAAGCTCGCGGCCTTATCTCTAGGAAATCCTCCCTCTTTCACAACCTCTACGTGGCTTATCAGATGCTTCCTCGACATCAAGGTCGTGGCCTTCTTTCTCTGGCTAAGGACGGATCTTTGGTCTATTAAACCAACAACAAACAACTCCTTTGTCTTCAAAAGTCCACTTATCTGGCGATAATAGAAGTATCCCTTCTTCCCCACTCAGCTCAGGGCCTCCATGGGGTTTATCAGATGCCTTCCCAANCACAAGTGGCACTTGAGATGTATTATGGATGGAGATGAGGGTGAAAGACACATAACTACTTGAGATCCTTAATGATGCAGTTTTTATCCCACGGGTGGTGTACCGAGATTTGGATCTGGTAGATCTCCAATGAGCTATCTCTATCATTAACAATGATGGAGCCATTGAGCAAGTAAATGACGATGATGGAACACGTATTCCCTTGCTTGTTTTTTTATGGGGATTTTGAACTACACATTTGCAACTCGATGAGGAATGAAAATGATCGATAAGAGATGTAATACCCCAGGTTGAGCCCTAGTTGTAATGTACATATAGGCTGGTGAGCCAGGATACTTTTGGCAAGAGTTCCTTTGTAAATATGTTTTGAGGCTAGAGTGCATGTGTGATTATTAGACTAGAGAGCCTGGATTGCTAAAAGCCATGTGTGCCTATATTGTAATTTGTAATCATACTCAAGATATTATTAATAAAGTACATCACTGTTGCAGACCGACCATACAAAAGAGATGGGCGGGGGGGGGGTAAACCCCACTAGAAAGGGAAAGAGGGCTAAGAGTGTAGGAAAAGGTCTAAGCTAAGGGTGTAGGAAAATGGCTAAGCCCAATGGAATATTATATTAATTTAATATTAATATTCCTTAAAGCTAAAGTTATGGATAAAATATATCCTAAGTTTCTAAAGCGGGAACAAGAGGGGTTCCTTGAGTGTCATGTGTCATAAAGGACACATGCATATGTAATTTGGGGATATAGCATAATTTCCCATATTTTGGGGGGAGGGATTCATTCATTCATTCATGATATTGACCATTCACT